>JAUMHE010000068.1:19626278-19658318 GCA_032359235.1 Enteromius mattozi | reverse complement strand
TATTAATATTCCAAGTCTTTTGAGGCAAAACGATTGATTTGTGAGAGGAATAGATGCGGTCGCTGTCTCCGTCTTCCGTGTACGCAATTTCAAAAAATGCCGCTACAAGAATCCTTACATCAACGTTGGTTGTGAAATGCCATTGGTTCTTGTGTGTCTCATAATCGATTGCCTCATTCTACCGAACGGGAGTATGTTTTCTGAATGAGACATGAGCGCTTTAACGGAGCGGGATCATTTTAAGTGATTAAAACCTTGTGTTACTCTCTTCTTCCCGTAATGTATTTATACTGCTTGTTTATGATTAGTTTGTGCAATAAATACCTCTGACTGCATTTGCCTGTGTGTGTGTTTTATATTGTTCAGAGGTTGGTAGTTTCGAGGTAGGGGTGGGGTTCGGTGCTCAAATAAAAGTAAAAAATTGTATAATAAATTTATATATGCATGCAAACCATTACATTAAGCCAAACACCTGAAAACAACAGAGGACCCTTCACGTCGAAAAGTGACTAAAAAGTGGTACCTTCATCTTCAAAAAGCGGCCTAAAAGGGTCTTGACCAAGTGTCAAAATGTGACGAGTTGGAGTGTGAGAATGTGTTGTGTTATGTTTTTATTGTGTTGGTTAGCTGTGTTTTTTTTTGGGTTTTTTTAACCAAATCAAAATAAACCAACTGCAGTTTGATTAAGATTAATTGGAATGCACAATGAAAAAACATTTTTGAAAATTTTTGTGGAAAGTTGTGCAAAACAGCCACTTGCTGCCACTGCTGCCTCTGTAGACAGTGGACAGGAAGTCAGCTCGCTGTTTTTAGAACAGAGCCTCTACACTGAGAACCCTTCGATTCAGTGTCATCATGTTGTTATCTACTCTGAACTTTCCACAGTGACTCATGTATAACTGTGTATCGCATTCGTGCCGAACCCCATGGCATATAATTGCAAGTGAAGCATTATCATGTAGCACTGTCTTGTGTTATCGTTATGAGTGTGTGCACATGGCTGACACGCGACATGGTTTCCTTTTGAGGACAGATGCCATTAAACCGCTCTGACTTCCTGCGCACTGCTCCTGAAATGAGGGTACAAGCGCTCTCTTTGAAACCACAGTTTAACTGCTCAACTGCTCAAAACAACCGTGTTTGATTAACGCTGTGCTCAGAATCCCACAGAAACACATTCACACGCTCTTCATACAATGCAGATTTTATTTTAACATCTGTTATACTACAGTTATTACATCTTCATTTTTATCAACTAAACTGAATCAGACAAGTCCACTGGGGTCCAAGTTTCAAGTATAGTTTTTTTTTGTTTTTGTTTTTGTTTTTTTTAATAAAATGACATTACAAATTTTTTAACCATAGTAAATGAATGGGTTACTACATTGGATTTGTTTTTTAAGACTTTTTTCTATTATGCTAAACCCACATCCTCAGTGATTTCTGATTGCATGTACATAAATCATTTAAATTATTTAGATTTTATTCATCAACATCCTTTATTATGAAACTTCCAAATATCAACAAGCAGTTTTTTAAAATATAAATTGTGTTTGTCCACTATTAAAACTATAAATATATGAAATATTAAAAACACAGTACTATTAAATATCTAGAGAAAACAGCCACACAAATGCAATATAGATGGTGCATCTAAACACCATCACCATATAAAATGTCTAAATAAATATGCCTAAATACTTCAATTGAAAGTCTAAAATCAATTGTTTGCTATAAGTGTGACTTTTCTCTCTTACAAAAGCATTTTTTCACAGTAACCTCTTTTCTTTTCAGGGTTTACAAGTGAAGACAGACTATATTCCCCTGCTGCAGTCGCTGGCTTCGTTTGGATGGAGACTCACTTGTGTGCTGCCTACACCAATCATCAAGACTAATAGGTAAAGTTAATGCCTTAAAGTTCATCATTACTTAACTTCTAGGTTAACAGGAAAGGTCAATAAAAAAAAAAACACATTTGTGTGCAATATTAGCTGAAAAAGCTTTAAGGAGAACGTACTGGAAATAGCACACTATCCAGACACCCTACTGTTTTCAACATACAAGGATTTGGTACACACTAATCCAAATCTCACTATTTGTACTATATAGTACACGAGATTAGGATTAGTATGCAAATTGGAGTGCAGCCATAGACTTGTGGTATGTTCGGCTAGACTTCTAGCGCTATGAGAATTCACATTCACTGACAGCTATTTACTGCAAAACAGAAACCAGAGTAGAAAAAAATTAACTCTGCAAATGATCAGCAAAGCAATGCAACAACTAGCAATGGGCATGACAGCAAAGGTCATGTGATCCATCTGCTGTGAGGTGAAAAGCATGGCAGCATGGAAAATATGCAAGGAATCAAAGAGAGTTTGATTCATGCATTGATAATCATGTTCATGATATGATGCACTGCCATAATTTACATTCAACACACTTTCCTCTGCAAAATATTCATAGTGGCAAAAAAATCTGATTCCATATTAAAAGAGAATGAGCTTTTTTAAATAAAATTATACACGACTTTTAAATATGAAACTATAAATATGAATATACACACACACACACACGCATACATAAACACATGAATCAAATCTTTAATTAATATTTGTACTATTTATTAATGCTGTCAAATGTTTAATCGCAAATTATCACATCCAAAATGAATTCTTGTTTAAATAATGTGTGTATTGTGTATATTTAGGTTTATATGAATACACACATACAGCATATATTTCGAAAATATTTACAGGTACTGTATTTACATGTACATATTTATATTCATAATATTTACATTATATATATATTTAATATATAAACGTAACATTATCCTTAAATATATACATGCATGTTTATTTACATTTACATAATAAATATAAACCGTACACACACATACAGTATACTATGTAAACAAAATCTATTTTGGATGCTATTAAACGTGATTAATCATTCGACAGCAGTAATAATATATATATATATATATATATATTATATTTTTATTTTTTGTATATATATATTTATAAATGTACATTCTTTCTCTCAGTTAGGTTAATTATCTATTATTGTATTCAAACATTTATTATTCTTACATATTGTCATCAAGTTTGTGTAGTGTTACATTAATTTGATATAAAATCATCTTAGATTAATGTTATGACCACCTGCTTATTTCACTGATCAGTACAACAGTGAACAATAATGCAGCTACGTTTCAAAGTCTTTCAGCATGAACAGGCTTTAGAGGTAGGAAACATGAAGCCATCAATTGATTTTGTGTAAACACCTCATGAGGCATCATTTCCAACATCAAAAACAATGGTACAGCCCACACAGAGTAACTCCAACCGTGACAGAGCGCTCGGGGTAGAAAGACCTCATGGAGTCAGATGTAATGGCAGTACGGGGGCAGAACTCCACTGTTTGCTCGCCGTAATGGAATGTCAATACAAGCTAACTGATGATTGCTGTAATGGCGAACGGAAGCTTCCGGCGACGTCGAACTGAAGTTCGGCATCTAATCTCAATCTGTCATACCTATGCCGAGCCAGGCCAATCCCGCCTTGGCCTTTCTCTCACACGTCATTCTTTTATCCGTCCAGCAGCCCCTGCTGATTAATTACGGGCCTATTTTAAACTTTCACAAAATGCCACAACACACAACAGCAGCAATGTGGCTAATTAATCAAATCGCTGTCCTAGATACTACAGAACCATCACTTTTCTATGTCTTGGAGACAGCTGGCCTTGTTTTCCTGGGAGGTTGAACATAACATGGTAACATATGGGTAAAACTCGTAGTACTATGAATACCAATGTTGGTGAAGTTGGTGAAAGCTACTATTTATTTATATAAGCTACTATTTTGAAAAAGAACACCATCGTTTGAAAGAAATGAATACTGTTATTCAGTAAGGATGCATACATTGATCAAAAGTGACAGTAAAGATATGTATGTATGATTTTACACAGTTCCATTGAAAAAACTTTTTATTTATCAAATAATCCTCTTTTCAAAGTTGATAATAATCAGAAATGTTTTTTTGAATATTACAATATTAGAATGACCCTGAGGACAGGAGTAATGATACTGAAAATACTGGAATAAATTACATTTTAAAATATATTCATATAGAAAACGTCTATTTTAACCATTTCCCATTGATACTGTTTTTACTGTATATTTAATCAAATAAATGCAGCTTTTGGTGAGCACAAGAACATTTAAAAATTACACACACCAAACTTCTGAACAGAAGTTATGTTGCACTTACTGCAATTATTTATTTATTCATTTGCAATTAACTATTTCCATTTCAATACAAGCAGTATTTAACCACAACCTGTCACGGCAATGGCAAACCTAGAAATACTTAAAAAATATATAAATAAATAAAATAAAATAAAATATGGAGATTGAAGATTTCTACACTGAATCTTTTTAAGCTCATCTCTAAAATTCTCGATGAGCTAGAAATCCACTCTTTGTAAGTATAATCTCTAGAAAATGACTAAAAAAGTCCTCCAGTAATCACAAACAACTAGAAGTAGTCTTGCCAAACAAACAAGGTAATTCCACAGCACTTTTCTGAAAGCAGATGAGTTTGTTTGTAATCCGCACTGTAATATTTCCACACACAGGGCGGCCTCTCATTGCTATGCATCACGCCATACCGAAGGCTTGTACATTCATTACATTCAAAATTGCTGAAGTTACCATTCAATTAAGCCCTTAATGATGGGGATTGTATAGGCGGCGTGTGTCATCCTCTATAAAGCATAGACGCAGACTAGTTTGGATGCTGGCGAGACTGAAGACCAGAGCTGTAATTTCACCAACCAGCCACTCGTTTACATTTTAATGGACCGAGGCTTGCAGGAATCCAGTTTTGCCTCTTTGATTTAAGCAGGAAGCACTTGAATAAATATACAGTTCCTTGACAAGCAAGAAAATAGGAAGTTGGAAGAAGAAAAAAAAGCAGGGCGAATTAGACATTTGGTATTGATTGCCAGCTTATGCCAGAGATGCAGAGGCCCATTTGATGTAAGAGATTTGTAGCCGAATCGTAAAGAGAAACGGGGGGCATGAGGGAGAGATTGAGACTGTTTAGTAACACAACTCCATCTCCGCTGAAGATTAAACGGCTTATCTGAACTGTTTAAACGCGGTTTTCCACCAAACACGCAAAACTCACAGCACTCTATGTTCGCTCGATGATGTGAAACTTCCTTCTCTAAACATATTTGCGATAGAGCCCTGACAAGACAGCAAGAAAGAGAGATTTAGTCATCACAGGATTTCACAAAACAGATATTTTGTTCATCCTTTTCAATGCCGAATGTTCCCACTGCGCTCACAGCTAAAAATTTAAACAGATCTCCAGAGGGGCTTTTTTTTTGCACCATCCAGCATTATTGGAGCTATAAATACAAGATGAATATCCAAACACACTGTAATAAACATGGAGCGACTGCTCTGCAAAGCGCCGGGCTAGATGGGGAAAAATTCAAACTAGCTGGTCATTAAAAGTTTAAAAACCAGGGCCATTCATGTCACTCACAAAAAAGGGGAAAATACTAGGGAAAAACATACCACTGAACTTCATTTCTGATTTTTTATTTATTATTTTTTACCTTATTTTCACTGAAATATACAGAATAGTTTGTTTATAATATATAAACTTTTAAATATTTATATATATATAATTTTCTTATATTTAATGTTTAATATTAAATATAACTATCATGTTTGTACTTATATTCTCTACATATATATATATATATATATATATATATATGTGTGTGTGCATTGATTGTAGAAAAAAAATATATATATATATTAATATATATTTAAAAAATAAATCTTATATATGTGTGTGTGCGCACATTTATATTTTTTATTTTTTACAGAATTTTAATTACAATACAAGTGCAATTTCTGGCTCTTTGTAGTAAAAAGTTTATATATCATATATATGTATAGAACTTTTATACAACTTACATTTGTGTGTTGTGTGTGTGTGTTCTCATACAGTACACATATACTATTGTAACAAAAACTTATTTTGAATGCGATTAATCGTGTTGACAGCACTAATGTATATATGTGGGTGTGTGTGTGTGTTTACTTTTCAACTGATTTATGGTAAAAGTTTGTCCCCTCTGTTCAAAATGGTTGGACCTGAACCAGGAAGTTAGATTATTACTGTTTAAAGTATAATCATACCTAGATCACAATCTAAAATGCTTCATCTCTCTTATCCAGTGACGGAAGTTTGGCCACCAAGCAGATCGTTTTCCTCCAAAGACCAATGTTGCCTCGCAAGAAGAAGGATTCCAAGGTGCGTGACCTCTTATTCCAGCCGCATTACTGACATTACTGCTGTCAAAAACACACACGGTTAATATCATAATATCATCCCCACATTCTCTCTGCTTCCTGGCTGAAACATCTACATAGTTTGTGTTAGCAGCCAAAGTCACACACCAAGTGTTTTTACAGGGTTCAGTGCAGGCGTCAGGCATTTCCTTAAAGCACTACATAAAATGGGGCAGAAAGCACAAGACGCTTGAACAGAACAATGCATAATTTAAACAAAGATTTAGCTCCATGTCACTTCAAAGAAAACCAGAGCGAGTGTGTGCTTAGTGGGTGTTACTGCGTGTTTGGCTTTCCTGATGATATTTACTTACACGCCAGTGTTGACTTTTTACATTTTTTGGGAAGAAAGGGCCAATGCAAATGAACTGAGCTAAACTTTCATCAACCTGTCACACTTGTCATCAGTTGTATATGTAATTCAATATGGGAATTTGCATTCACAACCATAACAGAGGAGAGAATCTAAATGAACTTTTTCCAAAAACAAAAATGTTATGTGGCATGCATGCAAGGCCTGAGCTTCCTGCCTCATATATCTCGTGGTTGCATGAGGATACCACAGTTTCGTATGTACTCTTTTTATGTAAGCATCATTTCTCATATTCATAAGTGTAATACAGCCTTTGTTTTTTTGAGTACTTATACATTGCAATGACCTGTGATATACTCCACATGGTTAAAAATTAAAGTTAAAAATACAAAAAGACAGAAAAGTGGCATTGACGTCTGTCATAAACATTTCTACTGCTGAAGTTTCAGTGATTAAATGGATAAACATGGATTTATTGTCAGTTTGTTTAATAATGATGATGCCGGCTTGCTATTTGAACAGGTTTACTAAAGATTTAAAAAGCATAAATCGAGTGATTAAATAGTACTATATTTAATTCAGATCTGAAATGCACACACACCCACAACTATTGAAAGAAGTCTCATATATTCACCAAAGCTGCATTCATTTCATAAAATCCTTGTTGAATAAAGCTATTGACTTCTTTTGTATTATTCATCCAAAACTTTTAAATGGTAGTCTATGAAAGTGTCCACAGCAAAAACAGTTTTCAACATCGATGATCATAATAAATGTTTCTTGAGCAGCAAATCAGCATATTAGAATGATTTCTGGAGGATCATGTGACACTGAAGACTGGAGTAATGATGCTGAAAATACAGCTTTGATCACAGCAATAAATTACATTTCAAAATAGAAAAAAGGTATTTTAAATGTAATAATAATCCACAGTCTTACTGCTTTACTGTATTTTCAAATCAAATAAATGCTGCTTTGGTGAGCAGAAGTGGCTTCGTGCAGGTGTTTATACTTTCTCTGTGAACAATTCATGCTTCATCTGATTGTTTATCAGTGATCAAACATTATCAAAATGATCTGGGTGAAGCTCTCCTGACATTAGATTAGCTATGGTAGAGCTCGACAGGTTTTTGACACTTACTTCACACAGGCCTAACTGACAGCGGCACAAACTCATTCACAGGCAGCGTGACCGAAGGTGCCAGTGTGTCTGTGTGAAAGCACCTGCTGGGGCACCATAACACGTTTAACCATCCTTATTATATGCTTCTCTGGAGGTTTTGACTTTAATTTATCAATCGTGGCATTTAACGATCAGAAATGACCCTGAGCCACAAAGTCGTATTGTCGATTTTTTAATAATTAAAATAATATAAACTCAAATTAATATTACATTTATTAAATCAATATCATATTTATATAAATAATTTTTTATGTTTAATCCAGTTAGTTATAAATGATAAAAATTAAAATAAATTCTCTCAAAAATAATCTACCAAAATGTATACAAGTTACACATTTACATACATATATAGGCTTATATGCACACTATTGCATTGTTCTTCTGAATAAATGATAAAAAAAATTACAATTTTGTTAAAAAGTACATTTTTATTTATCATGGAATCAGCGATTCATAAAATGATGATCAAATGATGAAGCAGCATTACAATTAAGCATACTTTTGTTATTTTAAAAGGGCAATTCATTAAATATTTATCTGCCTATCCATAAAAAAGTTATTAAGACTCTCTGTCGACATTTTCTGTTTCAGAAAGTCATCTTTAAAGCACGGAACAAGTCCAACAAGAACTCGGTCAAAGACGCACCAAAGAACAAGAAGAAGAAAGACTCCACACCCACTGTAGAGAAAGAGATAAGTGATCAAAAGCCCTGTGACGGAGCCGACAAGAGCGCTGAAGAGACAAACACAAGTGTGAATGAACGACGGGAGGAAAACCAGAATAATGAGACTGATGCTGAAGTGCAGAGTGAACAGAAAGAGGACAGAGAGGAAGGGAACGAGACAGAGGAAGGGACACTAGGAGCAGGCAGAGAAAAACAAGAGGCGGTAGATGGAAATAGCAAGACAGACGGAAATGCTAAAGATGACATAGATGTTAAAGAGGAAAAGCGTTGCGTGAAAACAGAAGCTGAAATGGGCTCCTGTCAAGACAAGGCCTCACCTACTGCACAAGAAACAGGGCGACAGGAAGAGGAGGTGGACAAACAGGAAGACAGCTCAGCCAATCAGGATTGAGGACACGCTCAGACCCACCGAGCCAATGGAAGTGGACCTTCTGAATGTTATAAATGCTACCCTGCAAAAAAAAAACACTTTGCTAATCAATATTTTGTCTTGTATCTAAACACCCTTAAAACAAGTTCGATATACAAAGCGAGAAAGCAAGAGGTGTTTTATTGATCTTTAGATACTCAAGACAGAACTACTGGTCGCGTAGCTTACGGTTTAAGGCAGGTCGTGCAAACACCTCACCTGACATTTCCACCTCTTGTAACCAATGCTGAACATTTAACTCTCCGCTGGTGAGCGGGCGATAACATCCCTTCCCCATCAATGAGCCGAAAGGACTTCGGTATCCAGGAAGAGGGAGGAGATGGGAAGAGATTGTTATCGGTAAATGCACTGGATGGGAAAACCACATTAATATTTACTCAATGAGCCCAGAGGGCCGAGACAGACTCAAAGACGGCATCTCAGACGCACTCCGAGGAGAAGGTTACTGCTGCGAGAAGCAATCTATTGTGCTGTGAGGTGCATATATTTGTGTATGTTTTTGTTTACGTTTATATGAATATTTCATTTCACCGTCCAAACAAAAGAGTCAGATTCTCAAAACTGAAGAGAAGACTCGCACCTGGTTGAGAGAAACATACTGGGATATTTCTATTAAGTTTGTTGTGCGGTTGTTGGTTTGGTTGATAGCATTCAGAGCCGATCCACCACTGGTTTAAAGGAACAACTCGCACAGAAATTAAAATTCTGTCATCATTTACTCACCCTCGCGCTGTTTCAAATATGTATGACTTCATGGGTAAAGTGGAATACGTGAATGAAGACGTGTTGTATGGAAGCCAATTTCTGCCACATAAGAAAAACAATAATGCATTAGTAAAACCAAAATTCGTAATTCTCAGATAAAAAGTCTCAAATATGACAAATGAAGCCTATGAGATAAACTGTAGAACTTGACATAAAAGTCAACACAGATTAAAAAAGCCATAATTCTGAGATTATGAGATAAAACGTCATTATAAAGGAGTCATAATTTAACTTTTTTTCATTTCATTGATGTTATTGTATACTATGCATAATTATTTATATATATATATATTATTTATATTATATATTTATGATAGGGTGGAAAATGTAATTCCTATAATTTTATTTTACAATTTTGACTTTTTATGTCATAATTTCAACATTTACCTCATAGGTTTTTTTGGTATATCATAATTATGCCTTGTCAATTTCAAACCATAATTGTGATATTATTTTTGTCACAATGATGACAATTATGCATTATTTTTTCTTCAACTGCATAAATAGGCTTCTGTGCTTTTAAAAGCATCAGAAAAGTGGTCCAATTAATTAGAAATATATTATTTACCCATTTTTTGTGGGCTTAGAATATGTTTATGCTCATTAGAATATTGTATTGTTAGCTTAGCCACAATCTTAATTAACAAATTATTCTTTGAATGCCTTGTAGAAATAAATGGTGATTAAATGATGACAGAATTATCATTTACAGGGTGTATTATTGCTTTTAAAAGAGGCAGATGGCATAATAAGTGTCTGTTTGGGCTTAGGTTTACTTTTACATGGCGACAATCTGCTCTAGCTCTAATACAAACATTTTCAACATTGCTCTCAGAGAGAGGCAATAAAGCATCACAAGTGATTTCGTTTGAGAAAGTCAACACCAGAAAGATGAGATACGCTCATGAACGGATCCTTTCCATTTTAATTAGCAGAAGACTAAGGGGCTGATCACACAGGACCTTTCTCTCGTCTTAAAAACAGCAGAGCACAACAGAAGGTGCGTTTATATATGCACATTAACTCCTAGACACTGGCTAATGTTCACCTCAAGATGCTCATTCTGTCCCCTGGTTCATCTGATGGCCTTGCTTTAAAACGGTCAGCGATTTGATTTGTAACTAATGAGTAAACATTTGATAAAATATGTCAAATTACAGGAATAAACTTGGAAAAACATGCCACTGATGTGCACATATGTGCCTAGTGCACAGACCAAAATGAAAAAAGACAGAAATGGTAAAAACATTTTTTTAGAATATTTCACTGCACAGAATTCATAAAGATACTGACAGTTTTTATTATGAAAATTGCATTTTCAGAGGAGGACGTAATATGAGAGTGAAACTTCATGGTGTTATTATACAGACCGCCGTCGATTTTCAATTTGCATAAGAAAATAAATGGATACGTGGATAATCCGTAACAGAACGTTGTGATGGGATAGCGGGGTTATTTCATGACAATGATATTATTACCCTGATCTTCTGGGATGTTTCAGATTTAAAGTGAACAACAGAAAATGAGGACGGTCGACGAGATAATGCGGTTACGGGTTCATGCGGTTCTGTGGCATTCATTAATGAAGCGAATGTCTTGTATTTTAGAAATCAGATCCCTTAATCCAGCACAATCACAAGACTGATTTCAGATAGAAAGTATTATCCTGTCTGACTTGTGGTATAGGTTTTTCATAGAAATTATTATTACAGTATTATTTGACGTATTATTTCCAATAAACAACATCTGGGTAGCACGTTGTGTTTTTATACCAGAACAGGCAAAAATAGTGGATTCACATTAAATTTCAGTCAGTATAACGTATCAACCAATGAAACCCAGTTTACACAGAAGTCAATTTCAAACCAAGGAGCTTGGTCAAGGTAGAAAATCTGCATGGGGAAATCTTTGGCCTTCACACAAAATTCCTGATCGCATAGAATCCTGTTGACAACAGTGAAGATGAATGCACCTGAAAAAAAACGAAAATAAAAACAATAGAACCCTGCCTAAAATGTAATGAATTTAATAATAGGAATTGTATTGGTCTTAATGGAAACTAGAATTGTGTCTACTGGTATGTGATGGATTCTATTGGTAGGGTGGTAAATCCTATTGGAAAAATGCCCAAAACACACTACAAAATGGCTTGTAATGGTATTTTAATGGAAACCATTTGAATTTCTGTGATGTTTTCTATTGGGTTAGGGATAGGGTTAGAGATTTGATATTTTTTTCCTATTTAAAACTTGACTCTTCCATAGTTACATTGTGTACAAAGACCGACGGAAAATGAAAACGAGTTATACTCTCATTCCAGCATAATAATCAAGGAACTTTCCTGCCGTATCATGGGTGCAGTAGGCAAAATGACATTACGCAGTTTTGATAGCATTCCCTTATCCATCATGTGGATTGAGAATTGTGTGTTTAGGTGTGGTCAAAATAACTTTGGCGAAATTTAGCAAGTGAAATAAAGGAAACCGAATAATCGGCTGTTTTGTGCAAGAGATTCCTCGCAGATTTCACTCCTGATCAAAATGGTTGCTCGAAAGTTAAAGTGACTTCTGTGTAAGCAATAATCCATACTCACCTCTACGCTACTTACAACGAATGAACCCCTTTTCACACACAAAATTTCCCTACAGCACCTTAAAAAGAGTAAACTTTAAGATTTCATGTTGATTTTTGTGCCCACTGTATACCTCACCTGAGCTACATCCATATTTCCATTAAGTCAGCATTGTAGTGTTGGCGTCTAGCCGTATTTATAATCTGGGTTCACAATGTCAGGGTTTTCCTGCCTGTGGTCTCGAGGGACGCTGTGTGTGCGGTTCTGCATTAGCTCTAATGGCCAGAGGGGTCACGTTTAAAATCATAATGGCTTTTCCGTTCCCCCCTCCTGCTGAGACAAACGTCTGAAGCACTCGGCCTCATCAGAAAGGACGTCAGCTTCACAACTCCCTAATAAAAGATGCCCTTTTCTGTGCGCGTACGCTTTAAAGAAATTAATTTTGCACTTCCCTCTTACACGACGGCGGTTCTCGTTCTGTTTCTGCGTGGTTTCTGACACGTTGTCATTATAATTGTGCTTTGTCACAGTGCTGTTGTTTGACTGTAGCTGGAGGGGAAAGGCCTTGTTTATTGTTTTAATACAGGGGAAAGACAGAGCTGCTCTGACGCTTCAACTAGAGACGAAAAGACATTCTGATCATCCTATTTTCAGTTTAACATGTTCAATCTCAGCTTACATGCGGATGTATTTTTCAAGCATTACTTGTTGTGGAATCTGTAGGCTTTTCGAGGAGGTTAACTCTGTGGATTGTGTTAAACAATAGTGGAGATTTCTACAAAAAAACATTCAAATTAGCATAAACACTTAATAAAGAAACAGACAATGTTTAGAAGTTTGTGAATGACGGGCGTCCCGATTCCTGCGGACATCTGTGGGTGCTGATTGTGTGTGGGCCTGCTTATCACTGACGGATAGCAATTATGTTACAGTATGTGCTAGTATGCATATTGCTCTACTGTCAGCATCTGCTCTGATAAGCTTGGCTTATCTAGATTGAGTTCTGCGACTGTGTTTGGAACAGAATACTAGTGTACTGCATACTGCACAGTATATGCTGTATGCCATCTATTGTTTTAATAGAATGCTAAACAGCATCAAATAAAGCTGTAAGCCAGAAGCTATAGAGCAAAACTGCGGTAAATCACAGTAATACATGGCCTCGAGTGACTTACTGCTTTTATATGAGCAAAAATCAAATCACATCTATTAATCATGCATCAAGTTAAATGTAATGTATTGCATGCTGGAATATGCATTATGTACACTACTTTTCCAAAGTTTATAGTCAATAGAAAGATTTAATTTTTATTCAGTAAGGATGCACTAAATTATCCAAAGTGACAGTAAAGGATGTCACAAAATATTTGTATTTTAAATAAATGCTGTACTCTTGAACTTCAAAGAATTCAGAAAAACTAAATCTATCATGGTTTCTACGAAAATATTATGTGGCACAACTGTTTTTATCATTGATTATAACAAGAAACTTTGATTATAACAAGACTTAAGGAGTTTTAAGGAGTTAAGCAGCTTTGCATCACAGAAATATACTTTCAAATAGAAAACACTTATTTTGAATATTACACATCCTTTGTTAGTTTTTCAAACCCTGTTAAACAAATACACACATCAGCTCCACAATTCTTAAAGACTTTGAAGGTTAAATTATTTCTCTGTAGACACACTTTATGTGGTTTAACTAGCTGGCAGTGATGAATGGTTAGTGTGTGAAGGTAGCATGCGGGATCTTTACCGCCCACTGTCCACTGTGTAGATTGAAACGCTCACAAAAGCAGGCATGACATCATCGAGTTCATGGACGTTAAGTCCGGTCTGGGTCAGTCGGATCAGTCCGTGGGTTGGCGAGGCCACGTCAAACGAGCTGTTAGGGAAAAACAAGGATGTGGAAGAAAGTGAGGCAGGATCAGTGAAATGATGCTGAGTAATATTTACCCTCCCCTTAGTATTGACAGGGTGACCCGTGACTCATGCAGCGGTTGACCTCGTCCGCTGTCGTTTTTTTGTGTTGTATGCTACGAAATGTGCCAGTTTATTAGTTATATAATGGATTTTAATGTCCCGTGGCGGCAGGGGAGGATCGCTGTAGCTACTAACGCACATTTAAGCACGTGCACCTCATTTTGTGGTCCATTTATTCATGGTTTTCTTGCTTTTCAGAGAATAAAAGATTCAAAGATGCTGCATTTCCCCTCTCAACCAAGCACGCTTGTATATCTCAAAGGATTTTGCCATTTCTGCCTCCATATTTTTGCAGGTCGCTTCTTTGATTGTCAGTCACTGTTGTGCCATTGTGAACACTGATCAATGTTTTTCATTGTTTGTAAGGACAAGCAACATGATAATGTCATCTGTACAATTTGTATGATATAATAAATATGATTTATATTTGATATGTTTTGGAGGTTTTATTTACTGTAATATCTGTCAGCTTCTTTATTGCTTGCCTAATGAAGCAAAGTCTCGGGATAAAACTGCTGTTTCTAATAGAGCCATTGCACAGGTCATATTTCATTTAAAAAACTAAATTATATTTTGCATTAAGAAAATGAAACCTTATGTTCAGGATCATTAAGATATTTTTTTTTCAGCATTGAGGCACTAATTTCATGACAATTAGGTGCATTACTTCAAGTGATAATCTAATGAGAATCATCTTTGAGAAAATTGTTAATTACAAAAAACTTAAAATGCCTGGACACATTAAGGTAAAGGGAATGTGCTTAATTGTTACCAAAATACTTTTGCTGTGCTGGTCCTAAAATAGGCTTTTTTTTTTCCTCATGCAAGTTGTAATTGCATAATTTTTGAAGAGCGTGTTCATTACAGATGTCATGTAGAGAGACAATTTATAGCTCCATAGAAGTCGGAATGATACATTCAATCAGGCTGAATCACAATTTATACACTTGTTCACTACATCAAGAAATATGATTTTGGTCTGTTCTTTAAAAACACCATTAATGGCACACAGCATCAAATCGTCATATACCTGAACCAAAGTTAATAGAATCGTTCCCATAGAAAATACAAAATAAAAATGCTAAAAGTGTACTCACCCTCAAGCCATCCAAGATGCAGATGAGTTTGTTTCTTCTGATTTTGGAGAAATTTAGCATTACGTGACATGATTACCAATGGATCCTCTGCAGTGAATGGGTGCCGTCAGAATAAAAGTCCAAACTGCTGATAAAAAACAATAATCCACACCACTCCAGTTCATCAGTTTGCATCTCATGACAAATTACAAGTCCATAATCCATAATAACGCTTCCTCCTCCTCTTGTCCTCTCGCATCTAAATCCACAGAATTTGTATGAAAATGTTTTGACTTGTATACGTTGTTTGATTTGTGTATATTTCTCTCCTGATTCACACGAGACATCATTTTCACTGGAGGAAGCAGTATTATGAACGGAGCACTACTTTCGATCTATCGATTTGTTTCTTCCAAACATGCAGCATTTCGCTTCATAAGATGTTAATTGATTGACTGGAGTTATGTGGATTATTGTTTTGTTTTTATTAGCTGTTTGGACTCTCATTCCGATGGCACCCACAGTTGCCAAGTCCTTGTATTATTTATTGACACTCTGTCTGCTAGCAGTTAATAGCCAACCAGTGCAATAATAAGAGCTGTAGCGTAATTTGCCAAATGTTTTGCCGCCTCATTAGAGAAAAATCCATTTAAAAAGAAGGCACGTGACAATATAAGCAATGATAGTATATACTGTATACGTAAACGCATCTTTATTAACTGTAGCTGTATGCACTTATGCCTGGACTATGCACTTATACACTATGCCCTCAATTGTATTTAGGATGCTCCCAAATGGAATTAGGGGTTAAGTGTAGATCATTCATACAAATTGGCAACTCATAAAATACATACGATTTAGCAAAAATTGTATGAATTCATACAAGTGAGGTCGTACGAATTTGTACAAATTAGCTACCTCGTAAAATACGTATGAATTGCCGTGAGACTGGGTTGGAAATTCAAAATGTTTCAAACACTACATAAGAAAGCTGCGACCGTTGAGTGTGTGAAGTGTCCAACATTCAACACTTCATTTTTTCGGGTATTTGAATGCATCATCCGGGTATTTGAAGTGCACATTTTCTCTTTGGAATTTCCAGTGTAAACACTATTTACTACAAAACGACATAGAATAGTGCACAAGTACGTAGATGCCTCATTAGCGACTTATGATACGTAAGCCGTCCGCCATATTGTTGCGGCTTTGACTTGACGTCATTCACCATAGTAATCCCAGGATATTCAAAAGATGCCACAATCCTGCCACAAACCCAACTGCTCTGTGCTAACCTACAGTATGTTGAATGACCTCAAGTGCACCATTCCAAGATGGCGGACACTTCTCCGTGCTTGGAGCAGTCGAATAGGGTGTCTATATAGGTCTACGGATGATAGGAGGAGTGGGATGTAATGCATTAATTATCACGGGCTGTAATAAAAAAGTAGACCTATCCTAATACTAAGAGTAAATACATTTGGTTCAAATAGCCTTTTTTAAGGCGATAAATATACAGCTCCCCTTCTGAAGTTCTTGTGTTTTTATCCTTTTCCATCTCTCCAATTCTATTCTGCTCACATGTGATTGGAATTGAGTTTAGCTCCCACTTTTTTGCAGTTTGCAAATTTCTGTAAATAGCTTTAAATATTAAAAGTGTTTTCAGTTTAATATGTTGCAGGCTCATTTATTAGTAATAAATAATTGATAATAAGTAATATAGATGATAATAAAAACCGTGCTTGTTTTTGAGGCTGCGGTTGCTTATTTGTCTAGCGAGAGTTGGCAACAGTGACGGCACCCATTCACTACAATAATGTGAAACATATCGCATTACGAAAGGTATCAGGTACGCAGGGGCACAGTCCTAAACAGCTGTCAGACTAACCAGAAACACATGAGTAAATCATCGGATAGTGTGTAAACTCTTTGGGACACAAATACGCGGACTCCCACAGCACGCGAAATCAATGCCGCGTCCATTACCAGAAAACGCTAATGACACTTCAGTGATGTAGAGAGACGAGGACGATGAATAATGTATAGACGTTATTTCATGTGCAACATCAGAGAGAGCATCATTAACTTACCGTGCTGTCTTAAAACAGACAGCACTTTAGGATTTAAATGAGGAAAAAAATACCAAAACGACCGTATAACCTTGGTTTTTGGACTTACACATACTAGGTTTGTTTACTCAGGACAAATCAGGTAAAACCCAAGTATGCTATTCTAAGTATGTAAACCTGACTGAAGGAACACAGTGCCATCTAGTGGTTCGTGCATGTCAGCACTTCACCTGAGACAAAAAAAAAGCTACTCGTGTAAATACAACAGAATATGAATATGATGGGAATCATCCGATATCATTCAGAACAGAAGTAGCACATTATTTCCAACTAATGCCACCAGTGTGTAATTGTGTATGCGTAATACACATTAATTTTTCCACTCGAATCTTCTGCTAAATTGTAGTTTTTGCTCTCAAAGAGAGCAGCACTTCACATCAGGAATCACTGCAAACGTGAACACTGTCTAGGCGGATTATCCAGCCCTCATTTAATTAATGCAATTAAGCTTTGCTCTCCCCACATGCCTGCTTATCTGCTGCTGTCAGAGCCAAAACTGTAAATGAATTAATTACCTTGATCTGCTTAGTTCATAACTGCAATCTGAACTGAAGGATGAATACACATCAGCATAGCTGCGATGCACCACAACAAAGGAAACTGTTTGCACATCAGTGATGATATGAGAGGTGTTATAGAAATTAGTAAAGGAGTCTTCAAATGGGTCATTCCCTCTTATTTTTTTAAAGATGGAAATATATAAAACAACATATTTTTAAGTGAAAACGGGAATGAAAAAAATAGAGTTTATAGGCTATGGGATGAATTTTTGTTTCTATTTTTTATATCTTTTTATCTTTTATGTCCTGGTTGATGCACAGATGCTATAAACTGGTGATTTATTTATGAAGTAATATTTTATATTTTTTTCTATAATCTAAACATAAATAAAATAGGTTTAAAAATGTCAATTTTTAATGCTTAATATTACTTTCTATTCTCAACTTTTGCAAGGTTGTCCTTGCTTATAACACCTGAAATAGCTAGAAGAACATTACCAATATAATATAATATTAAAATAACCAAATAAATGTGAATACTTTTGCTATTAATAAATTGCATATAACACCTGAAAGATCTATTCAAACAAACAAAAACAACAAATTAAATCAAATAAGATAAAATTAAAAATAAAACTAATACATAAGTAATTATATTAATAGGGAAATATAAAAAGTCTTAATATTAAATAAATAGTAACATTTATTAATTACAACATTAGAATAAACAAATGATTTACAGTGGGGTGATTTACAGAGTTTGTGCTAGAAGAACAGAAGGCTGTTAGGGTTTCCGAGGGCAGATGTTGTGAGAGATCATACAGCCCGCAGCTCCATCTTGGTCATTACGATTATAATGATTCCCACCACAAATCCCAAAAATCCCACAAGAATTCCGATCACAAGCACGGCCGTCTCGACCTCCTCAGAGTCCTCCGGCACCTCCACCTCTGAGGGACACAGACACAAACATCTCAAAACACGTCAAATATACAGCAAAAATTAATAGTAGAAATAAAATACAAACACCTTGATCTACAACATACATTCTAGTATCCTGTTACTTCACAAATTATGTCTGTGCATCATCTGTGCACCTTTTTTAAAATTAAAATTAACATTTATTATTAAATAAATACATATTTGATTAAATATGTAAATATAAAGGCATCAAGGGGGCCTTTTTAATTATCTGGGTCTTAATTTTTGTTGTTGTAAAAAAAAATAAATATAAAAACAAAACAATTCAACATGCTTTTATTTAATTATTTGAAAAAAAACAGATTTTTTTGTTCCTATTGCTCAAAAATTTGCAAATAATAATAATAATAATAAACATGAATTCTAGTATTCCTTGGCTTCACAAAATTATGTGAAACTGTAATCTATAAAAAAAAAAATATTTAATACTGATAAAGCAATAATTACTATTTAATAGTAAATAAATGGTATTTTTGTTTTATTATTTAAATCATTATTTAAAGGCATTTTTATCTATTATTTGGATTCTGTTATTTAAAAAATAAACATTGTAATAATGACAATAATAATAACAATAATAATTTATTTCATTATTACGAGTAAGAGTACAAAAAGTTATATTTAAGTAATGTACCATAATAATAATTTTAAAAAAGTTATTCAACATGCTATTAGTTTTTAATGTAGAATTTTTGACTTGATTCTTTTGTTCCCGCTGCATAGAAACACTAGAAAAACTTTCCTTTAAAAAGTCAGTTTCACTGGTTTAAGAAAAGGAACTAAGTGTGGAAAATTCTCACACACCAAGAACAGTGTTCAGACTGACCGACTGCATGTGGCTGGAAATCTTTCGCAAACATCTGATCTCCCCACAAAGGAGAAGTGCTCACCCCAGAACCTGGTGATGTCCTGCTCCATCCCTCGGTGTCTCACGCTGCAGGTGTAAATGTCTCCCCGCTCAGGACGGAAGCTCAGGTAGGAGAAAACACGAAAGCTGAAGTCCGGGTTGGAGTAGTACTGCGTCTCGCTGACGTCCTTCACACTCACCGGCTCTCCGTTCCTCGTCCATGAGATGTTCACCGGCGGCGGGTGGAAGTTAGTCACTGAGCAGATGAGAGTGTTTTCAACACCAAGCTTCACGTCGCTCTTGATGTACAGCTGCGTGGACGGAGGAACTGTGATATAACACATATGAAATAACATTACTTAAAACATTAGCATTTATGTAAAGCGCTGTTTGTGTTTGACCATCACAATCAGCAACGTTCACTCAAACAATCCCACAAGTTTTGGGCGGGACTATCTGCATCTATGTTCCCATCCTAAGATACAAATTAAACTTTTGCACAAAATTGAAATATTGCATAGGACATAAAGCACTATTTCCATACAGTAAGTTGAGGAGAACAAAACTTGTCCTAAATAAATGTTATTTCATTATTTAGAACAAACGACAAATAATAATATTAATAATAAAATATGAAAAAAATTATTTTCTGCAGTAGGAGAAGGCACTGTATATAATAATTTTGGTTGGTATAGTTTGTTGCTGTCCCATCACAGTCACGTGTCTTTTTTTAATGCACATTAAGGAATTTATTCTGTAGTTTATGTGCATGTTTTCTTTTTGGATATGAAATTTTACTTAGCCAAGCACACAAGTTTTTATGCACATTTTCAGAATGATTGACTGGCTGAAGCAACTTTAAAAAAAATCATAGATTTATGAAAATATTGAGGTTTTACTTTTTTACTGTTTGCGCTTTTGTCCTTTTTTAATTTTTTACTTTAAAAATGTATTTATATTACTTCTTAGGGATAATTTATATTTATTACAGTTTCAGTAATTAAAGTTTTTAATCTCCTGTTATATTTAGTAATGAATCTAGGTATTTTACTTGAGTGTAATTCAATGGTGAGTCTTATTAAAAGACACTACAACAAAAACTATTTATCTAAAAAGACTGTGTAAATTAAACATTTCATATGCAGTAATAAAATATAATAAAATTTACTGAATGTCTTTAATAACAACTGAACAGTGTTATTTTAGTATTATTTGTGTACTATTATTACTATATATTTTAAATTAGCTTTTATTTAAATTTATTTTATTATTATTATACCTTTTGTAATTTTTATTTCATTTTAAATATTATTATTTCTATTATATATTTTTTTCTCAGTAATTTTGTCTGAAGTATTATTTATATACTTTTATAGCCTTTATCTTTGCACTTTTTTATTTTTCATGTGGCTGTGTCCTTTTAGTTTTTTCATTGTAAATATTATTATTTATGGTTAATTTATTTTTGTTTCAGCTTTAGGTTAAGCTCAGTTTTTATTTCCAGTTAGCAGTTTTAACTAAAATACTTTTTGTGCACTACATATAAAATATATACAAGTAATTAGAATTTTAGAGCTTAATTACTGTGTAAATCATCACAATACAAAACAGCCATAAAAATAGGTTTCATTTTCTTTTGAAATTTTAGGTAAAAGTTGCCATAAACATGTTTTGACAGGCTTTATTAAAACGAAACAAAATATTACATATACACACACTAATGCATTAAATAACTGAATCATGATTTGAATCATTAGGTTTGTATTCACATGCATACTTTACCGATGGATTCGGGGGGATTTTTTTCTCCTGCGATACAGCGAGGAATATTATAGAAGCAGGTGCCGATGGAGTAATGTGCTAGAGAAGGCAGATTGCGGTCAAGGGTCCAGTCGTCTGCGAACTCTGGCAAACGTTGCTTTGCTGTGTAATCTATAGGGTCGACGTGCCAGAGCTCCTCACCGTCAAACTCCAGCTCAAAACCAGCGTCCATCATCTCTATATGACAGTAAGTCAGCTGACGCATGAAATGCTTGACACCTGAGGGAGAAAAACCTTCTGTTTAACCATCAACATACAGGAATAGAAACCATACACACAATGTCAACAGGTTCAAACTAAAATATCAGTCCAAGCGATTTAAAAAGTAGTTTTAAAGAAGATAAAATCATTACCTTGAGCTCTTGAAAAACTCCAAAAAATGTCAAACGTGCAGAACAGAAAGAACAAGTGCAACATTTCAAGGCCAACAGCTGAATGCCATGACCAGAGCCTTTACTGGTAATATTTACTTCCTCCTCCAGTCATTACTGTGTACAATAAGATTTCCTCATGCCTGCTAGAAACTAGAGCACTGAATTCAACCAGCTAATCAGGTTTCGCTTCTTTTGTGATGCATGAAGCCACTGTTTTTTTCTGTAATAACCATTGTGCACTAAACAACAAGACCAATGATAATTAAAACATATGGCGTACAAATAATTTATAATATGCTCTGACCAAGAAGTAATATGAGCCAGTTAATCAAATTATTCTTACATAGTCTTTTACATGAGGTATCAATAAACATATAATTTAATGGTTGTTCCACTTTTGATGAGAGGAATTTCTATGTATGTGTATGTATATACATATCATGTAAATCATGTTTTTGAAAATGCATTTATCTTCTTTTTTTTTTTCCAAACTAATTTTTTTATTGTTATCATGTTTTTGTGTTTTATTGTTAGTAAGCTGTATGTTTTTTTTTTGTTTTTTTTAATCAAAATCAAAATAACCCAACTGCAGCTTGACTGAGATTAATTGGAATGCACAATGAAAAAATGTGATTTTTGAAATGTGTATATTATATATATATATACACACACACATATATATCACAACAGCCTTATTAAATTTGGTAGGATACTTGACAGTTGGACTGGTTATGTAAATTGTCATGAAGATACTTTAAAGCACAAACTTCCAAAAAAAAAAAAAATTAATTGTTCTTCGGGACTATAGGAACCTTGCGCTCATGAAATACCAGCAATCAGAACTTCTTCATGTCCTTGTGCTAAACCGAAAGCACTCAGGCCATTGTGTGTGTTTTTTTTTTGGTTTTTTTTAGTTTACTTGTAAACACTATTTAAACACCCACATTGTTCAACCTGGTATATCCTGTTTTGCAAGGCTGCACCATCCAAAAATGTATAAAATATAATAAAATATTGAAACACAACTTCACACCATTCACTTGTTGTATTTGTATTTCCATCCAAATAAAAACCAACGTATAATCTGGAGCGCATAAACTCTTAATTATACTGCAGATAGGGAATATTAGGTCACAACGATCTGCCATGTGTCTTACATATTCAAAAAAAGAATAATTCTAGGAAAGAGAGGTTCGAGCAATGCAAATAAATACAAACGAGAAAGCAGCATGGTATTATGGACTCTATATACAAGAAATAAATGACAGTGTATTGCTTAAATGCGATTCCTCTAGTCTCGTCTACAAACCAGATCTCTCCAGTTAACATTCAACTAAAATAACTAATTCAAACCACTCAATCTAGCAGCGTTTCTCTGGTGCTCATGAATCAATTCCAGTCCAGTGAGGCTTTATGGCTGTTTTTTTTCAATGAATATTATCACTGCAATTTCACAGATGCCTAATCAGGCAGATTTATGACAAAAAGTGTCACTTGACATTGATTCAATCATGTAAAAAATGTCAAATTGAATCAATTTCTTACAGATCAAAGCAAGAGCAAAATGAAACCAGAGAGCAAATTGTGAAGCCATATGGAAAGTTACTGAACTATAACAAATTCCCAAAACAGTCCGGTGCATTACAGCATGAAAACCTAAACGTTTTAAAGCGTTTTTTCTGTCTCATTACCCTATTTAAGGTCCTTTATGCAAGTTTTGGTTGCTCAGAAAGATCTAAATACTGGCCCTGATCTTTAAAGCAATGCAAAAAGAAGCAAGAAATGTTTCAAGACTAAATCAAACGGTCAAAATGGAAGCAAAAACAAAACAACAAGCTATTTCATCAACTAAGAAAAGTAGTTATGATTACGCACTCTTTCCCATTATGGGCATCTTGGTAAAAGTCTTCTTTATAAAAGAAACAAAATCCTAGTATATACATTTTTTTACACTGAAGTAAACATAGTCCCTGGATTCAGGAGGCACGGAAAACAAGGTGTGTGGAGCTCTGAGCCTGCTTCCTGTGCCTTCCCAGAGTCCTCTTCACCTGGAGTCCGAGTCACTGGTGTCAGACGAGGAGGAGGAGGAGGAGGACGAAGAGGAAGAGTCTGAGCTGGAGCTGCTGGCGCTGAGACGTGACGCCATGGCATGAGGCTCCGTGCCACTGGGCTTCTCTGCTGGAAGATTAAAACAAAACCGGTTTACACTCGTGAAGGAAACTGGTTTTGCAGGCGTAACCCACCAAAGCTTGACAACAGTGAGATTAGCTGTTGACTTGGCTGGGTCTATTGTCCAGAAAAAATGACAACAATGAAAAATATTTTTGAATACTTAAAAGTAGGTTATGTATTTTTAAAATAGACAAATGACCTTCATTAAGGTTTATAATAGATTAGAATACAAGAAAAAAAAATATTATAATTTTATATAAATACCTTCAGTATGTATAGATTATACAATCGGTTTGCACCTTGAGAGTAATTCAATAATACTTCAATATTGAATATTATACTGAAGAATTTGTAGGGCTAAATGATTTTTGAAAAATACTAAATTTAACTGCAACTGATCTAACATAAAGTAAATAAATAAATGTGATTATGATTTAAAAAGTGATTTGGAAAACAACAGGTATATATCAATATGACTATAATAACAATTATTGTTGTTGTTGGCAAATAAATTATAAAACTGGTTTAAAAACAAATAATTAAACCAAAGTAGAAATTACTATTGCACTACTGCAATACAGTTAACAAAAAAGTATTGTTATTATTATTAATAATATATACTTTTAATATTTTAAAGTTTTAAAATAATTTACTTATTAATATTATCATTCTTATTAATATTAACAATTTACTTTATATTACAATACAACTGTACCATTACAATACTAATATTTATTGCTGCCTTCATTTTTCAAGCTTTTTTCTAAAATCACAGGAAGCCCTTGAAGCCTTTTCTTTTGTTGACAACAGCTGGTTTATAAGCACTTCTCATTATAAGAGAAGATTGTTGGTGCATGTTTCATTCCCAAATTGCAAGTTTGTGTGAAGTGGCATTAATTGTGAACCAAGCCGCTGTTAGCTCTCGAAAACACCATAATCACAAAGCCATAATCATTACGATTTGGTTTATTTTGATTAATCGTGCAGCCCCAAGTATCTTGCAGTATGTCCGTTGCATTTCTTTTCCTTTCTAGTAGTTATTGAGCATAAGATCTCGATTTTCACTTGTGCTCATTCTGTTGTTGTCTGCTTGTTCAACATCAGCTCTATACACTAAATAAAACCATCCCATAAAGGCAACACGGGCCTGAACCTCAATTACACCAGCCTCGGGCCATCAGACCGCGATTACTGTTGAGTCCTGAACACCAAGACATAATAGAGCAACTGTAGAGCTCTTCAGAAGCTGCTAAAAGCACTACCTTTGGGTTTCTGGGGTTTCTTAGCAGAGTTCAGCTGTCCGCTCACATCCTGTAACCTCCTCTCCAGTTCCCTCTTCTTCTCCAGAGCCAGCTCCTCTCGGCTCTTCCCACCTCCTCCCTTCTTCACCACTGCAAACAGAACGGATAATTCTAGCTAAAACATGCATATATAAAAACACAAAATTATTCATAAACATATACATGCACGTGTGTGTATTTATATATACATAAAAATATATAATAGTAATAATTCGGAGTCACTGAATATAGACCTTGCTACATGCTAAGTTAATGCTAGTACTGTGTGAAGTAGGAAAGATATTCTTCCTTGGCAGAAGAAGAATTGATAAATGATTATACTGTCCGTGGACAAACAGATTAAATCATTGTAACATTGCTTCTGCTACTAAATATTTATTATTAATTATAATCAGTAATAATTCATTACAAATATTTACCCTTTTGAGCTAATTTGCTACAATATACAAAAATGTAAATACATTTAATTATAAATGAATAAAACTGCAAACAAAAAATGTTAGAAGCAGAACACATTTAAAATATGAAAAAAAGGAACAAAATATAGCATTTCCGTTCTGATAATGATTATAAAAAAAAAACATATCACATAACTTATTAAAATGATGTATAAATGGAAAGTGTATGAATATGAACTGCACACAATAAGACCAGAAACGTTTATCTAAGCATTTAATTTAAGGATAAATAAAATGGGGAAATATTTTATTTTGGTTTTGAAAAAAAAATACATATAAATAAAATATAAATAAAATGACCACTTTAAAAAAAAAAAAAAAAAGATTTTGACTAGCTGTGTAGATATTTTCCTGGATGTCATAGGTAACAAGCATTAAATCTCTGCTCACCGTACGGATTGCGGGGCTTCTTGCGCAGGCAGGTCATAACATATCGCTCCAGCTCACGCAGCGTGGATGGCTTTAGCGTTTCAAAATCGATTTCGATCTCCTCGGGGTTGGTGTCGCGCAGCGAGGGCTCTCGTGATTGGATGATGTGCACCACACGACCCAGTTTCTCCCCGGGCAGCTTGTTGATGTCCAGGCTGAGCTGCCGCTTATCGTCGTAACTCATGGGAAGACCGTCCTCTTCCTCTTCAGAGTCGTAGTGAGGTAAGGAGACGGCAGCGGCTGCCGCAAAACGAGATGTAGAGGATTTCTTTGTGTTCCTGCCAGAGTAAATCAAATAAAAGAAACTTTGGTTAAAGTAAAGATATGCTGCTCCTTATGAAAATGTTTTAGTTACCAGTTTAGAGCGTTAATTAAATTATGGTACTTCTACATCTCAGGTTATTGTGTTGAATCTACTGAAGTCTACTGAATTAATCTAACAACTCAAACTGAATTGGTCAGAAACGGTGTAAATAACTGGTTGCTTATAACACTTAGCTAAAATATTTTTCAGTTTGAATTTGAACCATTTTTTCATATATTTTAAAAAATCAATATTTCTATTAGTGCTGTCAAATTATTAATCGCATCCAAAATAAAAGTTGCTGTTTACATAATATATTTATGATGTATAATATAAACATACAGTACATATTTTGAAAATATTTATATGTATATACATTTATATTTTATGTTATATATAAATATATTTAATATACAAAAAAAATATTTTTCTTAATTATATACATGCATGCGTTTGTCTTTATATATAAAATTAATATACATGGTATACACACAGATATTACGTAAACAAAATTCTTTATTTTAGATGTGATTAATCGCGATTCATCAAATTAATCATTTGACAGCACAAATTTTTATAACTTAATTTTTGTTTGTTTTAACAATTTTAATACTTATTTCAGTTAGTGACAAGGCAACATTTAAAAAATGTCTTTTTTTCCATCTAATATATATTTTTGCATTGTATTTAAGATTTTTTTTAATTAGAGGAAAATTATGTGTGTTATTTTTAGTCTTACTGACACTTAACAACACTAGTTCAGACAAACTCTTTAGGGCGGAATAATTAAATTCCCATCTATATTAGCTACTCCGCTCCCAATAAGAACAAGCGAAGTGAAAAATACGAACTTGTTCTTGCTGCTTTTCTTCGCAGGGCCTTTCTTGCTCTGTGTGGATAACAGTGAAGCACGGCTGGATTTGTTTTTAGGCAGTTTAGCAGGCTTGTCATCACTCATCAAAGTTCGACTTCCTCTGCGTTTCTCTGGCTTCTTTTTCTTCTTCTTGTCTTTCTTTTTCTCTCGTTTTCTTTTGGGTTTGACAATCGGGCCGGAGGAGAGAGCTGCCAGCTGCTCATGTACCGCTCTGAGCTAAAACACAAGGATATACTACAAGTTAAAAGATCAAAGCTGCTATCCCATTATGACAGCCATGACACTTCTTTAGATTAACATGTGAGTTATTATAAGGATGTGTGAATGGATGAATCGTGCACAGTAAGACTAGAGAGATTTATCAAAGTAAAAGGGTCAAAGTTGTTGATGTGAATGTTTGAAGTAGATCGTAAAAGGAAGGTCTGTGTACCTGAGTACACACCTGGTCCTGCAGCTGGGCCAGGCGCTGAGCTCTCTCCTCCTCGCTGTCAGAGCTCGGGCTGCTGTCGCTGCTCGGCTCACTGTCGCTGCTCGGCTCACTCTCCGATGAGGAGGATGAGGAGGATGAAGATGATGAAGATGAGGATGAAGATGAGGAGCGGTGCATTCCCAGCATGCCCATGTTCCGTCCTAATTGCATGGGAGACAATTCCTCCTCCTCTGAAACCTCGTCAGGCATCTTTGCGAAGCGGAACTCAAACACGTCCTGTGGAAAGAGAAAAGGAAGATTATTAAAATGTCACTTCTGTAGAAAGATAATCCTATCAAAATTCTAACAAAAACAAACAACTTTTTTTCAGAAATGTAAAATATTTCCGTCATAATAGTACAAATATTTTTATTATCTAGTTACTTTATACTTTTAACTAAAAGTTATTTATTTGCTATTTTTATATTTATTTTAAAATTATTTGACTAGGCTAATATCAAATTGTTTTCTAATCCAAAAATATTTTTAATGATTTAAAATTAAAATATTATTTAGAATCTTAAAATAAAACATTTTTAATTATCTTAAATTATATACATTTAAAAATAAATTTGATAAAATTTATATAGAATAACTCAGTTTGACTATCAAATAAAAAAAATATTTTAAATATTTAAATGAGCAATAACAATAAAAATAATAAAAATAACTGACATTATATTAATAAAAAATAATTAAAGTTTCAGTCTCTGCTTGACTAGGCTAATATTAGAAAATAATATTAGTTATCTTTTTCTGCAATCAAATAAAAAAAGAATGATAATATTAAAACGTGCATAATAATAATAACTGATGTTATCTAAATAAAAAAATGCATATTTCAAATTGTATTTAAAAAATGTTTTAACCACTAGAATCAAATAAAATCAAGCTTAAATTTCTTCAAATCAAAACAAAAAAAAAAAAATTCACGAGTTTGCGCTTCCTCATTGATAAAGGATAAAGAATGTTTGGCGTGCTGTCGGGGGCGAGCCGGGAGCTCGGCGGACCCCGAGCCCTAGTAGCTCGAACCCTAGCGAGTGCCCCCTTGGAAGGAGCGAATGGCGGAGAAGGGGGGCGAAGGGAATGCAAGAACGAGATGCAGAAGGGAAGGAAGCTGGTTTATTTATAGTGGTAAGATTAGGATTGGATTACAAGATGATAGAGTACTGATTGATAACGCGGTGCCAGCTGTATCTAATATTCGTACGCCCTTCCTCCCGAAATTACTTTGCAACTTTATGTAATATTTAATACTAATACAACTACTAATGTAACATTTAAAAAAAATTATATTATCAATATATAAATCATTCTAGCCAAAACTATAGGTTGAATTTAAAAAAAAAAAGGGTCTCTAACATGTCCAAGTTCTTGTGTAAATAGCATTTTATACAAAAACAGAAGTCCATTTTAGGATCAATTTGGATTTTGCATTTAAGCAGAATGAAGCATCTCAATGTTGGTGTATGTTCATATAAAACAGCCGAGGCGGTTCATATACCTGCAGTTTTCGTGCCATGGCCACCACGTCATGATCAGGTGGGTTGTACTTGTAGCAGTTGGAGAACATGAGTCTGACATCAGCGCTGAACTGCTGGGCGTCTCTGTACTCGCGCTCATCCATCTTCCTCTGAGAAACACAGATCGAGTACTACATCAACTCAGATTACTTTTCTGCTACCAGGACTTTTTCAAAACCTAAAACCTGCAGCAGAACCCTGTATCCATAACCATCCAAACAGCACCAGTACTGTGTGTGTGTGTGTGTGTGTAGCTCACCTTGATGGTGCTGAGGTCCATGGGGTGTTTGATGATGTCGTGGTAGTCGTGCAGACCCAGCGTTGATGCATCTACAGGTTTGTAGAAGGGCCAGGCGTACGCCGCGTGTTTTTTGGATAGCAGTTCTTTAAGGACGCCGCTGCAGTAGCGAAGCTGCTTGCTTAGTTTCCCCCGCCGCGAGGGCTGATGGGGCCGCACGGAGTCAGGCAGGTCTTTACGGGGAGGTTTGATTGGGCGACGGGACAGTGGTCGCCCCAAGACCGGCTGGAGGTGGGTGGGCTCGTTCATGCCCATGCTGGGTGAACAGGTCACAGGCATTGAGGAGAGCGAGTGGGGCATCTCTCCGGCCGACCCGTGACCTTTCCCCATGCCTCCCATCCGAGCAGCAGAGGTCACGGGGAAGCCGAGAGTAGTGGGAGTGGTGGTGTCTGCTTTACGCTTCACGCCCTTCTTCTGCAGAGAGAACAGAGACATAAGGCTTTCAGTTAGTGCTAGTTATGACTACTAACTCAACTGAACCTCCCAGCAGCTGGAAATGTTTGAAAGCACTGGAAGAAGGCAACAATTTTAGTGAAGAATTCAATAAATTCCAGTCTTCTCACACATTTATAGCAAAAACCTTCAGAAGACTTGGAATAGAGGGCACAGGTAACTATATAATCTGTATAATATAATCTGTAAGTAAACTAAATCCGGATCATATGGATATTTAAAACAGTAGTTGATTTATTATAATAACTAATTAATCATTATAATTAATTACATAAATAGAAATAAGTAATACATTAAATTATTATTATGTGCACAATACAGAATTATTAAATGCATACACAGCACACAAAAAGTTTGCATTTAGAAAATGTATAATAAGTCAGAAAATGTTATGTTTTTGAAGAAAGTCTCTTCTGCTCAACAAGGCTGAATTTATTTGATAAAAAAATACAGTAAAAATAGTAATACTGTGAAGTATTATTACAATTTAAAATAATTGGGGTTTTTTTTCTTTTACTTTTTTTTATTTATTAAAGCAAATTACAAACAATGAACTAAACATTCCTTGACAGGAAAAAAATAAAATAAATAAGAACAACAGAAGGAAAACACATACAATCTTGTCAAATAACACAATAGGGAATAAATCAAGGTTCCTTACTGATCAGTTCATTTTCAAAGCGTCCAGATAGATAGTAACAGCTTTCCACCTTTGTATAAAAATGTCCAGTTTCAGTTGGAGTTGAGCAGTCATATATTCCACTCTATAAATAGATTCGAGTTTTTCTATCCACTGGGCATTTTTGGAGGGTGTGGCTTCATCCAGTTGATTTTTATGGTTTTTCTTGCACTTAATAAGAGTATATGCAGTATATATCTCTGGTTTTTACTACATAAATCCTGGGGTATCCCTTCAAGCAAGAAAAACAGGGGAGTAAAAGACAAGTCTATAAGTAGATTTTTCCTAATCTCCTTTACTCTTCGCCAAAATGTAGATATTTTCAGACATTCACAAAATATGTGTGTGATCTCTCACCTTCCCACACCCTTCCAACATTTCTCTGCTTCTGGACTGTTAACAAATTTTGATATTATAAATGGTGTTCTAAAAAAACTAATTTTTGTTTTCCAGTCAAACTCATTCCAATTATTACTGTTGATGCCCTTACGTGTTACATGATACATGTTTTCCCTTGAATGTGTTTCAAAATGTCATTTTAGACTGTGATTCAAAGCTAAATTTTAAGCAGAATTACTCCAGTCTTCTGTGTTACATGCTCCTTCAGAAATCATGTATATGCTCATTAATATATTGATTTAGTGCTCAAGAATGTATTATTATCTGTAGAAAACAAAATTGATTAAAGTTTTTCTGTAAAAATTCTGATTTAATATGCCTTTTTTTCCAAAAAAACAGCATTTACTTGAAACCATTTCTTTTTAGGAATGTAAAACTGTTACTTTTGATCAATTTAGTGCAGTCTTTAAAAAAAACAAAAACATAAGTGCATGTGTGCATATGCAATTTTACTTTATTTGTATACATTAAAGCAAATTACAAAAAGCATTATATATACAGCTGTGATTAACTTTTTTTCATCCATTTCAAATATTGACTACTGTGGGCATAGATTAATTTTTTAAATCTAGATTAATTTTGAAATTAATCTAGATTAATCTAGATTAAAATGGCTCATTTGAATTCTGCCAAAGGCATTCA
>JAUMHE010000068.1:19602445-19619438 GCA_032359235.1 Enteromius mattozi | reverse complement strand
TATTTTGCTAAAAAGCATTTTAATAATTTTATATGATCAAAATTAATAATTAAAAATTAATGAACAGATTCAGTGTCAAAATTTTCAACTGTAAGAAATAAAACTACTAAAAAAATACTTACCTACATACATTTTACTAACAATATTATGCAAATTCATCATTAAACAGATCAATTCGCTATTTTAATCTTTTTCAAACTCAGGTGATATTTAGTATAAATACATTTACAATTTACGCATTTACTCTTAAATTGCCTATTTTTGTGGCCAATTTTTGCAAAATGTATTAAAAATGATCAACTACAAAAAATATATATTTACCTATATCTATTTTACAGACATGTGCATTTAATATGATGCATATTACTCAATAAACAGTGTTTTAAATTGATTCTTTAAGGCAGTTTGAAATGATTCACAAAAATGAATGAAGCTTAGTATTACTGAAATTAAAATCAGACGCAAATCACAAACATTTGTTAATAGTAATATGCTCTTTAGTTAACTTAAAGACCAAATAAAAAAAATTATTTGTCATGAAAATAACAGGTAATTGCAATGTTCATAATGCAGTTTAATGCAAAGTTATCGCACATGTACAGTGAATATTAAATACATTACCCAGCCCTAATATGTGTACTATATGGGCTTTTCTAATTCATTTCAATCAGGTGTTTTTATGGTGGCAATAATCATGCCTCTTACCCTGTGTTCACTCTCAGTGTCCAGTGAACTGGTAGCATCATCAAGCACTAGAATCTGTGGTTTCTGAATCAGAGCTCTGGCGATGGCGATGCGCTGCTTCTGACCTCCAGAGACCTGACCACCCTTCTCTCCAGCATCTGCCAAACACAAAACAGCATGTGTTACTTTCTCAAACAACTTTTAAACTTTAAATGCTCACCAAAGATCCTCTGGAGTGAATGAGTGCCGTCAGAATCAGAGTCCAAACAAGCTGATAAAAACATCACAATTTCATTTTTGGGTGGACTATTACTTTCAGACTCACCTGTATCATATCCTTTAGGTAAACTGGCAATGAAGTCATCCGCATTGGCCAGCTTGGCAGCAGCGCGCATTTCTTCATCCGTGGAATTTTCTTTGCCATATTTGATGTTTTCTCGCACCGACCGAGCAAACAGAACTGGCTCCTGTGACACCACACTAATCTGAAGAAGGCGGAGATTAAACAAGGTCAGCAAACAAAGTTTTCAGTCAAAGAAAATGTCACTTTTATTTATTTATATAGATGCTACTAATAGTACAGTCTCAGGAAAAAAGGTACAAAAGCTGTCAAAAGTTACCATTTAGGTATTAATTTGTACCTTTAATGTACTACTATGCACCCTTTGGGCATAAATAAGGTACAAAAGTGCACTTTTTCAAAGGGTACCACTCCAGTGACAGATATTGCTCCTTTTTTCTGAGTGTATATAGAAAAGAATAAGATTACCTTCTGATGTAGATATTGGTCCTTGTACTCCAGTAGTGGCTTCTGGTCCAATAAAATCTTCCCATTCTGAGGCTGGTAAAATCTCTCCAGCAAACTCACAATTGTGCTTTTCCCAGAACCTGATGGACCCACCAGAGCTGTGATCTGGCCTGGCTTCAGCTCAAGAGAAATATTCTAGAACGACCAGAAAAAAAATAATGAAATATAAATATATATAAAATATAATGTTTATAACAGTGTGAATATTTTTTAATTTATATACATATTTTTATTTCTTTTTTATTTTATTTTTTTTGTCATTACAGTATGAAGAATGAGAATTTTTTTATTGCAATGAAGTAATCTTTAACATACATCTTTTTTTTTTTTTAGCAAAACATGATTTTTTATTATTTCTGTTTTTTATTGTATAAAATATAATAGGACATTTTTACTGAGATTTTTACTGACCTTTAGCACATTTGTGTCTGGTCGCTTTGGATAAGCAAAGGTGATATTTTTAAACTGCACATGTCCTTTCAGTTTTTGAGGAGTGAGGGATCCATCTTGAGGAATATCAGGCTTTCGGTCCACGTACTCAAAGATTTTCTCTGAAGCACCGACTGCTTTCTTCACATGCGGCCAGTATGACATCAGTACCTGTGATAAAAGCATTGGTTTAAAGCCACAAAAGCAAACTAAAAGTGTTGTTTTCTCTCGCAAAACTCACCACAATAATGCTAGAGTGATGTGGGGCATGAAGGAAATTCCTAAAATTTAATACTAATCCTTAGGGGTTTGTTTAAACAGTAACACTTGTTTAGCATGATGCCTGTGGTCAAACAGACAGCATCAGAAGTCCTACCTCAACAGCTGATGTGAACTGAAGCTCATACAGCACAAAGGACACCAGATCACCACTACTGACATCACTTCCTGTCACAAGCCGCCCTCCATAGTATAGTATACTGACTTTCAAAGCCAGACTGGACATCTGCAAAATTGCACATTTATTTTCAAACGCTGACTTCAAGATGCATTAGAAATATAGTTAATATATGCATGCAAGCTGCTTTGATATACAAAGCACTTTTCTAAAGAAGAGGTTTTTAATACAAAGTCCAAAAATCAATATGTAATCAATTGCATTATTTCCAATTCAACTATACTATTTTTATTGCATTACATTACAAATCAGAGGTCATAAATATACCAATAAAACACTTACACTATTGGTCCAAGTTGAGGCAGCATAAGCTGCGGCTTCCACTTTATTCAGGGCATATGTGTCCTCCAAGCACTTCCTGTACCTCTCTGTTTCTCCGTCCTCATTTGCAAAGCTCCTCACTGTCTTCATGGAAGAAAAGGTTTCCGTGGCAACATCATTGGCCTTGGCAAGAGATTCTTGCACTTGTACAGAAAGTTTCTATGGGAAAAACATTAACATTACATAAACACAAATGCTCTCGATGCGCTTGATAAAGAAACCATTGTTTTTTCATGCACTGCTTAATTTTAAGATTTGGGCTATTTTGCTTTCATGATATGTCATTTCTCAGACTAGTGTGAAGAAAGCATTACCTTTTTTATTATATTTTCTCTATTTTGTCTGACAATTTCAATTGCACATTTTAAAAGGCTATTTTCTGAAAATATCAACAAAAACAAAAAATTCCCAACATACATAAATCAGTCTCAGCCACTTATCTACACCAATTTACAGTTTTATTTATTCTGATTATTATTCCATATTCTGAAGATTTTTACTGTAGATATTTTACACAAAATGAACTTGCCTTGTTTCAGTGTTCATATGTTTGTTCTTAAAATAAATGAAAATTATGGCATATTTAATTGCACAACGCTCCTTTTGCAAATCTAAACGTAACATTTCAGAACTTGTAATACAAAGAATAATGGAAGATATAATTAAAGGATAAATTAATTTTAATTATAAAATGAAAACTTATTCCTGGAAATGATAATGTTTTGACTAAACCATGAATAAATTGTGACACATTTTGTAATAAAAAGATAAATAGCACAACAAACTCTGCTTTCTTCAAGCCTACAACCTCATTCATGACTTCAAAAATGGATTAGTCAACATTTGAAGTGGATAAAAACCTTTCATCAAAGTTTCATCAAAATGTGTTTTTGTCTTAGGACAACTTTGATGAACTTTTTGATGCAAATGTTGACTACTGTTTAGCAATCTTACCTGGTAAAACTGTCCAGAAATTTCTGGGATGATCCAGATGATGGGGAGGCCGAGTGCGGTGAAGATGGACAGCCTTGTAGAGAGCAGCAGCATGGAGCCGAACAGGAAGATGACACGCATGAAGTACCACATGAGCAGACTCAACTTCTCACTCAGAGACTCACTCATGGTATTGGTGTCAGTGGTGATGCGAGAAACAATGTCCCCTGATCAGGAAACCGTGACAAGCATGCATTAAAACAACAGTGATATAATAAAAGACACCAGTGTTCAAAAACCAGCACTAATGGAATATGTTTGCAGTTTTACCTGTGGAAGCTTTATCGAAGAACGCAATATCCTGCTTCAGCACAGACTGGAAGACGAGTCCTTGGATGGACGTGTGTATTCGGCTCATGGTGATGTTGTAGATGAGGTCACACACAAACTCACACACAGCGCTGCGGAAAACAGGTTGAAAAAACGTGCATTTATCTTTAATGCGTTTGAGCAGCTGTTTACTGTTACAGTATAAACTGTAATATTGTGAAACATTATTGCAATTTAAAAGGAATGTTTTATACTTGAATATATAGTCCTGTGATCAAAGCTGAATTTTCAGCATCATTATTCCAGTTTTCAACGACACATGATCCTTCAGAAATCATTCTAATATGCTGATTTGCATCACAAGAAACATTTTTTATATGTGTCTTTATATGTAACAAAATCAATGTGTCAGTGTCTTACTTACATACATTTTTGAACAGTGGTGTAAAAGATTGTTTTTCTTGGACTTACCTCATAATGGTCATTAGTGTCATAACAGTGATAGCATGGTTAAAGGCCTCGGGTTCATCTTCATTCATGATCCAGTCTGTCATTTTACCGGTGTAATGAGGAATTGCCATTTCACCTGCAGGACAATATGCATGCATATTTGCTTGTTAAAATTCATGTCTATATCTTATAATTTGCTTACAGACAAAGATTTATGATCAATGGCCCACGTTATTCTGCATTCAAAGCATTAAAATGTCTTATATGTGTAGAGAAGAATCAATATGTTGAATATAGTCGCTGGAAAGTCCTGAAAAGTTTCCTGTGTTTGCAAACTTGGCATGATTTTGTGTACTGAACAATTATCGGAGCAATCTTGAACAAAGTGAAAACAAAAGTAACATGAGATCACATTTAACTTTCTTTCATTTGACAGACTATAGTTTTAAATGACACTGTAGGCTAGATTTCAAGTTAATTATTTACAGATTGTAAAGCCATAACAAACATGTCATGTGAAATGATTTTAATGGCCAGTAAGTGAAAAACGGTAAAAATAAATAAAGTGATATATATTGTATATTATTTCAAATGAAATAATATACATTTGGTTTTAATACATGAACAAAGAAATAGTACATCTAATAGTATTATAGTAATAGAAAGTAAATATCTGCCAAATAATATCTTAGACATATTTATTATTATAATTTTTTACTATATTGGGTCTTTATACTTGAAAAAATATATAGCTGCATTTTTAATTTTAGGAAGGATCATCGTATTTGGGGGTCTGTGGCCTATAAAGGTCTTTTTTGCAAAACTGCCAAATCCCACTTTGACCACTTTGATAAAATTAACTCGTAGACATGCATTTATATGTATGACACAACACATGAGCATGTTTTTACCTAACGAAGAAATAACCACAAAGAAGAAGACTACTGCAAAACGTCCACTGAAAGGCTTCATGTATCCCAGCAGCCTTTGCAGTGAAGCCTTTCCCTTCTGCTCTGTTTTCTGCTTTTTGGCTGTCGGGAGGAGAGTGGGAACATAGCGTTTCCACAGCAACAGAGACAGCGCCAACACTGCATAGCCCTGCAGGAGCTGAAATATAATCGGGTTTCAACGCACACATACAAAATAAAACTGCTTCTTCACACCTGACATTTAAAATACTAGACAATTTAAACGTGTTAAAACACATCTTACTCCTTGACAGGTGTGCCAGCCCCACACCAGCTCCACTGTAGACCTGTCACAAGCCCAGAGGAAGGAAATATACACTGGATAGAGAAGGCCGTGAATTACAGCCGTCTGCACCCCCTCGAATCCTCTCATCCACGCGGGGCTGCTGGGGTAGGCGAAGGAGATGAAGAGGAGGAGACATGTTCGGACCAGTCCACCGGCCCACAGCAGGGTGAAGGTGTTATTGATAAAGGATGGAGAGAGTTGGATAGCACCAATGAACATAACGGCACACACATCCACACACACTGCCAACACGGCAAACAGAGGAACGGCCATCTTATCCTTCATCTCCTGCACTGGCAAAAAGAAAACAGCATTTAAAACAAATATCAAAGAACAAATACATTTGCAATTACAAACAGAAGAGTGTAAGCACAAAACTGCGTTTATGATATGAGAATATGTCATCATCATGTCACCATGTTCAACATAAAACAATGGTATTTTTTGTTATTGGTTTCGTATGAGTAATTCACTTTCACTTTCACTCTAACAATGTTAATTTACGTTCAATAAGTTTTTGCTTACTTAACAATCACTACAGCAAAGTTGTGAATAATTCTTGACTGTACAAAATAATTTAAATATTGTGTAAGATTTAAGTGTTCCCAGTGCTGCATGTTGACAATGTGTCATTGAACAGATAGAAAGAAACAATACATACCTTGTTAGTTGATACTACTGAAAATCAGCTTTAAAGTATAAGAATTTGATGTTTTCAATGTCGACGTCACATTTATTTAATACATTACAGCTAATAAAGAAGCTAAATAAGAGTGCTGCTCGTGTACCCTGTACACAAGGCTCAAATCTGAAACCGAAAGTAAGAACTGTAAGGAAAATCCCATCTGAGCGTAACTTATGAATATTAATTACGCAACTTGACGGTAGAGACGTAATCCTACCTCATTGGTTGGCAGGCAGGGGCGCAGGCCACTGGCCAATCAAGGAGAGCTGATCAAATACATATTAATGGCGTTCAACGTCTGTAAAAGTACCGCAAAAAACGCGTTTTATGTCGGTTTTGTCACTGTCCTCCTAGGTAAATATGCGTCTATGAACGCTTCGACTCTTATCGCTGTTTTGTCAGGGCTCTCGCGTCATAAAGGTTTGTTTTTAAGACGCTATGTTGAGTTAAAAATAGTTCAGCATTTACCCGTCTCCAGTGTCTTCTCTGTTCTCTTCACATACGTTGCGCAGCGCGTTGCGTGAACGCCCCTAAAGGCGACGTCAGAATAATCTAATTAATATTCATAAAGATTTAGTGGAATCAAACCCACCCTGCCCATAAAAGCAGGATTACTATAACTGCAACAAGGAAGGCACAGTAAATTCGCTTTTTAGAATTGATGTACTGAGTTTATATGAGTAGGCTATTTATTTTGTCTACTATTTACTTTTTTTCTAAATAAAACATCAGACCATCCTGGCCAGTTTTGTGCCAATTAGACCAACAAACTACTTTGGGCCAGTTTAGACTATTTTTTAACTTTCTTGAATTCTTTTTTTTTTCTGCCTCTCTTGCATGTCTTGCTTGCATAACTCCAGAAATGACAAAAAAAATACAAAATAAAATACACAATTTATTTTTGATGCAAAGCTGTTTTTAGCATAATTACTGCAGTCTTCAGTGTCACATGATCCTTCAGAAATCAATCTAACATGCTGCTATTACCTATTAAAACAGTTGTGCTGCTTAATATTTCTACAGAAAACGTTTAGATATATATGTGTTAGTAATACTTTGATTATTATAAAGTTCAGAAGAAAAGCATTTATTTAAAATATAAATATTTTGTAGCATTATAAATGCTTACCTGTTCATTTTGATCAACTTGATGTGTCCTTGCTTAATAAAAGCATTAATTTAATAAAATAAAAATCGTACTGATTCCAAACTTTTCAATAGTATAGTGTATATCCATTTTCAACCCAGAAAATGCTGAAAAAAAGCAACAGAAATGTATAGGACTTTTAGGAGGCATATAAAAATGAGATATTATGTCTAGATTGAACACAAGGAAGTAAAGTTTTTTGCATGTGTGGTATTGTTCAATTGTCCTGTCAAATTTCCTTCAACACAATTCATGCAGTAAAATAATTCATAAACAGGTCAAACTCCTGCGATAATAACGACCTTTCAGATTCACACACACACACACTCGCTCCTATTCTTTTGCACACAGTGGCAGGAAGTCGTCCAGATATCCGCCGTGCTTCTGAAAAAGAATGAGGGACAAATTCTGGGAGGGAGCTGTTGAGGGTGTAGACATGAACCTTCACACGCTTCACACAGTATTACTGGACTGATAATGCTGCATCTATCTGAAGAAACCATCCAAGACCCCCTGAAGACGTAAGAGCCAAGTCTTGGTCTTGGTGATTCATACTCGAGGGAGTTGCTTTGTCAGGAACGTGACTAACTCCTGACTCGTCTGTGTGTTCAGAGATGCACTTGACTGTGAGATTCTCCTTCATCGTATGGACTCTCTGCAGATTATCTCATGGTGAGTCTAATTTAGTTTTCTGTGGATACAACTGATGGATGAGTGAATAGATGGACACAGATGATGTGATGACTGCTGGTGTTCTAATGACCCACTTATTATCTAGTACCATTATCTACTATCTACCACTTACTAGCTGCAAATAAGACTAACAAGAATAATATACAATATTCACTAATTGTTTTTATAACTTGAATTAAACTTGAATTTTAAGTCAAATTATTAAATTAACACTTAAAATAAATATTACACTTAAAATAATTACATTATTTTATAATAATATAAAATAATAACACTTAATTAAATTAATTAAAAATTCTATTTTCATTTGCATTATTAGTTTTTCTTTTTTGTGTAAAAATATTTCTAAAATAAAATCTGAAATATTTATTTTTGTTTTTACTTTCAAACTTTGATCTCAGACCCACAAAGTAAATTTATTTTTATTTTAATTATTATAGAAAACATGTTTTTTTTTATGTGTGTGTGTGTGTGTAAAAGTAAACCCATTTGCTTGTTTATTAGTATTTTATGTCTATCTATCTATCTGTCTATCTACTTGAAAGATCCATTTGTACATAATGTACTTTCTGTATTTTGCTGTACAGAAAATAAGTTAATTCTTTAATGAATAGAAAGTTTAAACACTGTATTTATTTTAAATGGAAATCTTTTGTAACTTTATCAATAGGTTGTGAATTATTAATTATAAATGACTGAAACTTTTGAGCAATGTAATGCATCCTTCCTGAATAAAAGTAATAATTTTATTTAAAAAAATACTGACCTCAACTTTTTTTTTGTGAAAAGTAATGTATATATAAATCCATCTTCAATGGATAAAATGCTAAAAGAAAAAATACAAATGTAGCAGACATACAAAACAGAGATATTAAATGTGAAACAATGTGTTTTTTGAAGATAAGTTTTGTGTGTGATGTTTTTCAGTTGCCATGTCAAATTTCCTTCAACACAATTCTTGCGGTACTGTAGTTCTTAAACACATATGGTAGGTTTTAAAACTATAAACAACGTAAAAGTAAACCCATTTATGTTTAAAGTGTTTTGCATTACAAAAAAAGGTTTATTGTTCAGCCGAAATGGCTTGATTTTGCTTCACACACCTGTCAAAGCTATTGTCTCTCTCTATTACATCCCTCATCGCTGCAGTAATACCCTTCAGCCATCATCTACTCCCTTTCCACCCCATTTCCTGTTGCTGTTCGTCTCTTGTGGAAACTTCCTGTTTGTGTCATGCCCCTCGTTTCCTGTTTCTCCTGGAATTCAGGTCAAGGCCCCACCCCTTCAGCCGTGATGATGCTGGACATCTTTAGTGATGTGGGCCCTTGTAATAGCTCAAAAACATGCTTGACACTGGTTTGTTTTCTACCCCTTTCTACACACAATAATCATTCTGACTTTGGTTTTTCCTTAAAAGGCTCCCCTAGTGATCCATACAGCAGCTGTGGGGCAGGAAAAATGTGCCAGGCCAAGTTTGGGGATGGTGTGTGTGATAAGGAGTGCTCAGGATCCGACTGTCTAATAGATGGATTTGACTGCCTCAAAGACAAAGGCACATGCAAGTAAGACACCAACATAATATTACATAAAACAAACCAGGAAAAGTATTTCTAGTTGTGGAAGAAGTACACAAATGTTTACTACAGTCATGTTTTTTTACAACGATAAACCCTTACAAAATATTACTCGAGTATTAGTGCTCAATTTTACTTGAGTAAAAATTAATGTTGGTTATTAGTTATTAGTGCAATGATTAATAATTAAATATGTGTATGTATTTATACATAAAAAATATACACAATGCATACACATATATCTCCTGTACACAAAAACTTTTATTTTACATGCAATTAATCAAGATTAATCATTGCCAAGCACTAGTAAAAATACAAAGTATTAATCAATATATATATATTTATTTTTTGTTATTTTAATTTATACTTTTAGATATTTTTGTATTGCTTAAAATAGGCTAACGTTACCTGGGTAGACTATCATATCAAAACATATGTAGCTCAACTTTTTACTGCATATTAATTTTTAAGAAATTTGATGAGGTAAAAAGTTCAATTTTATGCTTTACTGAGGTAAAGGTAGCCTAAAGTTTCTCGAAATAAAATAATCAGATAAAGTACAGATGCACAGTAGGTCTACAATGAAGTAAAAATACTTTAACCTCGAGAAGGCGTTAAAGTATCATTGTCATAATAACCACAATGCATCATAGGCTACCTTTAAAGAGTATAAAGCCTAACAGGATGCAGTTGTCATAATTAGCCACAATAATCCACACAAACTTACAACTGATATCCATATGAATTTCTTGCATTGCAACACAAATATAATTTGTTATATGCATGCTTGAAGTAAAATGTTTTGTTTTCTCAGTTCAGGGCATATTCAGTATTGCCGAAATCATTATGATAACGGCCACTGCGACCATGGCTGCAACAGCGCCCCCTGTGGGTGGGATGGCTCGGACTGCCAAAAAAAGTATTACCCCATCTGGGCCAAAGGAAGCCTCATACTGCACACTAGAATCCCGTTTCAGAGAGGTCAGAACCAGAACAACTCTCTGTTATGGCCCTTAAGCACTGTCCTGCAGACCAGTGTCAAACTCAGAGGGATGGCACCTCTCCAGCCCACCACAGACCTACTTACAATGGACACCCGACAGCTCGTCGAGCTCTACGCTCAAACACCATCCTATGACAGCAATGGGTTAGTCATACTGTCTTATGTTTTCATTTAAAGAGGCCATATTATAGATTTTAACCTTGTATTTTATCTTATTTTTAAGTAATATATATTTTTTAATAATGTTTATTTTAATTTCCATGTTAATCAAGGGTTTATGCATCAAAAGTGTATATATATATATATAACTTTTACACAGTTATTTACACAATCTCACTGCTATTATGTATGCAATTTTATTTCATTGTTTTATAGTCTATGTTATTCAAAATTGTTATGCACCAAACTTACTCATAATATAAATAAACAATAAAAAATATATACCTAAAATATAAAAACTAAATAAATACATTTTCCATTCCATATTTTCCACCCTTTCTGCCTCTCCTGTGATTGCTTTTAGATTACTTTAGGTAAATTAACTTTTTTATTGGCCAATTTATAGGGCCATTTCGTTTTACTGTTAGTGATATATTTTTTTGTGACAGCTCTTCAGTGATTATATAATATAGGTATTGCTTGTCTTTTCAGTAATCAGTGGTCTGTTTTCCAAACGTGTGCACATATTTTTGTGTGTTACAGGTCAGTGTTATTCCTGCAGCTGGATAACAGACCCTGCTCCCATCTTCCCTCCACCTGTTTCCAGTATGCCATCGAGGCTGCACACTTCCTGCGTGCCATCCTGGCACAGAATCATGCCTCGTTTCCCATGATCCCAGAGATCCTGGCGGCTGTGATCAGTGTACGTGGAGTCGATGAGGAAATAGGAGCCAGAGAAGAGGTGAAACTGCCAAAAGAGGAGCGCAACGGTTTGTTTTCTTTGTACTTTGCCAAAACATAAGCATACCATTCAGACACTTACAGAAGACTATTACTTCACTGTTATCATTTTAAACCCATATGCTGTTTTAGTTTAGTATGAATATTTATCATTATTCTGAATTAGCTTTTATTTGAGCTTTTCCAAGGGTAATGTTTCATATTTATTGTATTTAAAGAGGCCATATTTTACATTTTAAGCTTTTATTTTACTTACTGAAACTTAATTTTTTGTATTTTTTTTAAGCTTCTATTTTATATTTTTTGTTTACTTTTTACATTTTTATTTAATTTATTTTCTAGTTTTATATTTTATAGCTTTGTAGTTTAGTTTAATTCATTTTTAATTACTTCAAATTTCAGTTTGCTAAGGCAAAATTTAAAGAGGCCATATTGTACATTTTAAGCTTTATTTAATTTTAAAATTACATTTTAATTATTTAAATTTTAGTGTTTTTGTGTAATTTAGGTATTATTTACATTATTATGTATTAATATTTTGAGATTTATGTGTTTATTTTAATTATTGATTTAACATTATGAAATATTTATGAAATGATTTGCACAAAATAGTTGTGTTTTTAATATTTATTAGATTAAAAAAGTTTTAGTGCCAACACAGTTTCAGCTAACACAAATTTTCCGACAGGTTTTTTTTCTTCATCTTGGAGATGTTGGCACAGTTCTTCTGGATTGAGTCTGTCTCAGTTTGTTCTGTTACTTCATGTCATTCCAGACAGACTGGATGATGATCAGATCAGATCTCTGTGTGCAGCACTGACTCCTTGTGCAGACAATAATCTGACTGCATTATTACAATTAATGACAAAAATAATGTTTGGAAATGTAAACTGATATTTCCATCTGACACACTACCGCAAAAGATAGAAATAACCCACTTAAAACCATTTTTTATTGCTGAAAATACTAATGGCCCAAGACTTTTGCACAGTACTGTAGCATTTAGTTGCATGTTGAAGTTTTTTTTGTATTCCTGAGTTATTTAGCTGCTAAATCTCACTTTCTGTTCATGAAGTCTATCCTGTCTGGATGTGGCCTGTGGTCGGTGTGGCGACGGGGCTCGGTCTGGCTGCTGCCGTGATCATCACGGTGCTGTTCCTGTGGTTAAAGAGAAGAAGACAGAGACGAGAGGGAGGAGAGCGAGTGCGTCACAGATCCACGCTGACCGACAGCAATAATGGCAGCAAGGCCTGGTCCCGCCGCTCTGAGGAGAAAAGAAGCCGATCGGGAAGAGATAAAGACAGAAATGGGACGAAGAAAAACAAGAAAGGAAAGGAGTCAGGAAAAAGACGTAAAGAGCCCCTGGGTGAGGATGCGATCCGTATGCGGTGAGTCTGATGTTCAAAGGAGTTTCATACTGTGAGTGAGGAAACCGTGGTAATGGGGAGGAATTGTCTGTGTCCTTTACACTGATTATAGACCCTTGAGGAAGGAACTGGACATCGGAAGTGACACTGATGTGACCCAGAGCTCCATGGAGGACATCAACAAGACCATCTGTGACCACAGATCACCAGACCAAAAACACTTTAACCACCAACAGCCCCGCATGCTGGGTGAGACCTGCTAAAACGAGGAGCCATACAGCTAAAAATAATGTCTATATATTTTTTAAATAATATTTGTGTTATTTGTTTGCTCTAAAATGACAAAAGAGGGGGTTTTTTTTAATCTGCAAAACTGTAATTTTGGCAAAACAGCTAAGAAGATTCAACAGATTACATTAAAATGTAGTTAGTAAATAGTTAGTTAATTTAGTTATTCTTTTTCTGTCTGTAGATATACGTATACATATAAATATTTTTATTCTAGTTCTATATATATATATATATATCTTTTCTTTTTTTTACTTCAGTTTATTTCAGTTTATTTTGTAATTTCGAATAATGAAAGCATAGTTTTTGGATTAATTTAAATAATAGCTATATTAAATGAATACAGCATAACCTTTGAAAATCATCTGAATAACATTTGCATAGAATTTTCAATGCATCATGAATAGATAAAGTGCCAATTATAATCTTGCATACTATTTAGCACAGATAGGAGAAATGGGATACAGCTGTTGTGCATCAGTTGTGTTTCTCTGTTATACCTTTAGCTCCTCCTAGAGGATGGGAAAGAAATGCAGTTCCTACACCTCAAAGACCACCAAGAAATGTGAGCTTATTTAATTTTGACAATTTGCCTGCACATTTAAAAATGTATTATACCACAACGCTCATGATATCTGTTATTAAAAAGATTTCTGCATGCTCCAGCATTATGCATTTATGCATTTGCCAGCATTATGCAAAATTGTCTCTGTAGAGCTGATGATTGTGCTGTCCTCTCTCAGGCCGCTCCGGTGCAGTGGTGTGGTCCGGACGGATCAGTCGTGCTGATCCGAGCTGTCAGAAGCGGCCTTGACCGAGTGGTTCTGGAGCTCCTGAGAGCCGGAGTGCCAGTCAACAACACCGACCACACGGGTAAGAGCGCCATTAACCCTTGCATGTGGAACGAGTCCCTTCAATCAAACTGGTCTTCAAGAATACATTACAGGAATAGTTTTTGTTTCCTTTGCAGTTGGGGAGTAATGTGTTTTGCCCTTTCTGGTTTTGTCTTTGTCACTATCTCTGTCCTGTCCTGAACTCCCCACTGCCCACTGTCCTCCGTCTCCTCCTGCTTTCCTCACATCGCTCCAGCACCCCTGATAAACACATCTGATTCAGAACACAGTTAATGTGCTGTAGCGCCCGGTCAATGTGGAAATAATGTATTAACCTTCCGTGCCTCTGTTTCTCTCTCTCAAAGATGTCCCTCTTTTATTGTTGCTTCCTGTTTTCCCTTCTCATAACACACATTCCTGGATGCTCGCATGTCATTTTTGGCTTCATCCACTACTTTCTGGGTCCTCTGTGCGCCACAACACGCCATTTCCTGATCACCCTTGCCCTGTTTGTTATCAATTACTCCTTCTTGCATCTCTTCTGTTTCTCTCTCTCTCTCTCTCTCTCCCGTTCTCTTCATTCAGGGAGATCTGCCCTCCACTGGGCATGCTCAGTAAACCACCTCCCATTGACACGGACTCTCATTCGCTACGGTGCTGCAGTGGACTTACAGGACCACAAGGTAAAGAAAAGTCAGGCATTTGTATAACCAACCAAATAAACCACAGCCATTCAGAATTTGAATTGAGGAAAATGGACGAATGGGTAGATGGAATGACAGAAATAACTATAGTAGAAAGAAAGAGAGAAAGATAGATGGACAGAATGACAGACAGAATGATAATGATAGATAGATAATAGTTAGATAGTTAAATGATCTATATGTAGATAGAATGATCGAGAGAACAATAAACAGATCGATTAATGAATCATCATAATCCTCCAATAATAAGGGAATAAAACTCAGTCTTTCTCTATAGGGTGAAACGGCTTTGTTTCTCTCGGCTCTCCACGGTTGCTATGACACTGCACGATTCCTGCTGCTCAACGGGGCCAATCAGGATCTGTCTGACTGCAAGGGCCGGCGGCCACTGGATGTGGCTCGAGAGGGATTACATCATCAGGTCCTCGAGCTCCTATTGGCTCACAGAGTTCACAGGGCGCCGGTCCCTCTAGATCCCGCCACCGAGGTGCTCTGGGACGATCGCACGTACGCCTATTCTCCTTGGGTCGCTTCACCTCCATGTCTACCTGGAAGAAGTGCCTCGTTTTCAGGGGTCATCAACCACAGGGGGATGTCATCACCTCCGCCTACGTAAGTCATCTCTGCAGATGTTCCTTCGAAAACCATATGCAACTTTAACCAATGTGATCTCATGATTTGTTCTCAACAGTGATTGGCAGATGGGAAGAACGCAATGCTCTTCCCCCCAGAACTGGCGTCCAGCACCCAACCAATCAGCAATGGCATTGGTCAGCCCCAGGATTCTTGGCCGCCCATCTCGGCCTATCAGCACTCTCCAGGAAGTGACATCAGAGGCAGAGGACGAGGAAAGGGAGATGACCCAAGACGTTACTCGAGCGGCAACACCTCACTTCCTGTGTCCTCAACCAGCACCTCGACAGCGCTCGTTCTCCTGTACCCAGCATGCACTGAACCGCCGCTCCAGCGGCAACCAACCAGAGCTTTCCGTAGCCGTGCCCGCTGAGAAAATAGCCAATGAGCATGTAGAAATAGTGATCGTGCCACACCCGAGAGAAACAGCCAGCCAATCAGAGAGCAAAATCACAGGTAACAGCCTCAGCGCAGCTCAGATGGACTCTGAGAGAGAGAATATGAGGAACTGTAACTCTAAAATCAGTGAGAGGTTCAGTAATGAGCTTCCTGTCATCATCCAAAGCAGCATGTGAGAGAAGATAAACAGGAAAGAAATTAGACGACTCGAAAATCCATAAAACTGGTTTACAATTTCTCTACTATTAAAATAATCTAGTATTATTAGCAGAATCTCAGGAAAACTTGTCCAACATCACTCTAGCTCACCCCAAAATCAAAAGCAATTCAAATTTGCACAAAGAAAATAAAGTCTATTTAGAACTTTTTTTAGAACTTTCTTCTGCATTTCATTTTGCATTTAGTTATATGTTGTGTTATATGTAGTGTTATATGTTTGGATGTTTTGCTTTATTGTAAGTTAGAGTTTATTTTAATACAACACAAATATACAAATAAAAAAATATCACTACAACAGCAAGAATTCTTTTTTAACTACAGTAATAGGACCTTTTCATGAAAAAATAGTGACATATAATATTTGTATTACAATATCAATGAAACCTTGATGCAAAAATAGGCTTTTCTGTAAAAAAAAAAACACAAATAAACAAAAAGGTAATAATAATAATTTAATTGATATCAGCGAGAATTTAACCAAAATATGGCTTAATTTTCTATAAGGATTTTTTTTTTTTAATTTAGACATCCTCTTGACAGAAAATATGATATTCATCCTGGTGTATTTTATGTAGTGCTGTCAAGCAATTAATTGCATCCAAAATTGCATTGTTTACCTAATATGTGTACTGTGTATATTTATTATGTACATGTAAACACACATGTAAGTATATATTCAAAAAAAAGTTTGGATATTTAATATATATTTACATATTGTATGAATATAAATATATACATGTATTTTCTAAATATATGCTGTATGTGTATGTACTTGTATAAATAATGAATATATATACAGTATACACATTGTGAGCAAAAACATTGTTTGACAGCACTAATATTGTTGCGTTGAATTGTATTTTCTTGCCTGCTGTATATTTT
>JAUMHE010000068.1:19587728-19602345 GCA_032359235.1 Enteromius mattozi | reverse complement strand
CATTGTGAGCAAAAACATTGTTTGACAGCACTAATATTGTTGCGTTGAATTGTATTTTCTTGCCTGCTGTATATTTTCCATAAAAGAGAATTGCTAGTAAATATATTTTAAAAAGATGTACTTACATGAGATGAAGAATTTAGAAAGATCCAGATTCCAGTGTATCTTTCACAATGGTGTCATTAACCGAATTTTCTCTTTTGTCACTACTTCCATAGAGTCTGACTTGACAGAAATACCATTCAGTTAAATATTAACAAATAACATTTACCTCGAAATGTTACTAAAGTAAAATGGGCTGCAAGTGCCAAATTATGTTAAGTGACCATTTTTTTTGTGTTAAAACGGAAGGTAAAACTGATCATTTGCTTAAAAAAAAACCTAGGTGCAAATGATGAATGTGTACACAGACAGTCTTTATTGTAAAAGAGGTAGAGAATACAGGTGTTTCACTGTACAGAGAAAAGACAGCACTGTTGATATACTCATTCAAACAGTAAATAAAGACAGCAAACACACCTCATTCATGTAACTGATACATACACAAACCCAGTAAAAAATAGAAACGCACACACACACGAAAAAACAAACAAACAAACAATCAATCTTTGGATTTTTCTCTATTGCCCCCTTCACCCAAGCCAATTCGATCTGAGCTTTGAATAAACAATATAGAGCAGTGATAACAATAATATAATAATATAATGAAGCAGTCTTAATGCAGTTTAAAAAGTTCCCCTTTCAACACCCAGATACTGCAGTAACAAATAGTGGAAGTTGTAATGTAGTAGAAAGTGATGATAAAACTAAAATAAAACACGTGACGGCAACATAAACTTATCCAACTCTTCATCCAAATGGAGAATAGGGCCTTATTCATGAAACAAAAGCTCAACAAATGCATAAACAAAAACAATTTATGTAAACTGGCATCTTAGCTAGCAGTTTCACTAACACTATATATATATATATATATATATATATATATATATATATATGTGTGTGTGTGTGTTACACCTACGTATGCATAAACTGTAACAAATCTGTATGTAAATTAACTTTACACATGTTTATGTGTGATATTTTGACAGAAATCTGTTCTAATCACACTGAATTGAAATATAAAAAACGCTTATAAAACGCTTTTTATAAACAATTTACTTAATGGTTCATGAACAAGGCCTGTTCTTATGTAAATTACCGTATTGAATGGAATACGACAGTTGAGCGGTTTACATGGAAAATCTCTGCTCGTGTTTCATGAATGAGGCTCAATGTCAAATCTGATAATGAGCTTCTAAACACAAAACAAATGCAAAAAACTAAAACTGCATTTGGGTAGAACAGTGACCCATCATTCGTTCGTCATTCTGAGCGGGACGCCAGCAGCCGGAGCTCATCAGTCCGAGTTGTCGGAGTGATCACTGCCGGGTGAAGTGGCGGAGGGTGGCGTGTTCTGCTCCTGCCAGTTCCCATTAGTCTGTAGAAACACAAAACTACTGTTATAACCAGAAAAACACAAGTCGTCCTTTACAGAAATCTCTTAACACAAAAATATTAGCATACGTGCCTAAAATTAAGGCCTATTCACAGTGAGTAAAAAAAAAAAAACTACTCATGCTGAAGATTTTATTTACAATGATCTGCCTTAAAGTTACCATTGTGGATCAACATGAGGGAGAAATGTTGATGTTTGTAGTGGATTTTGCTTAAAGTGTACTTAAAGTAACAGAAGCATTCACCTTTTATATTGACGTATATATATATATTATATATATATATATCTATATATATATATATACACTGATCTTCATTGCAGAAGCTATATTGTAAATGCAATGCTTTCCTCTAATAATAAATTATTAGTATCTGTCAGTGTATATATATATATATACATATATACACGCACACACACACTGACAGATACTATTAATTTCAATATTTATAGCACGCTATGTTTTATTACTAACATTACTACTAATATAACACTATTATACCAATATATTGCTATTTTACACTTACTTAAAGCCAAGTGAAATCTGATTCAATTTAGAGAATTTACTTTTTTAACAACACACATTTTATAACATTAACAACTTAAACCTTTATACAGAACTTATTTTTTTATTTATTACTGTCTATTGTTTTTAATCAATGATAATAAACCACTGTTAATATCATTATACAAGACATATTCATATTGCACACTTACAGGAATAGTTCACCCAAAAATGAAAATTCTGTCATCATTTCCTCACTCTCGTAGATTCAAACCTGTATGAATTTCTTTGTTCTTCTGAACACAAATGAAGATATTTTAAAGAAAGTTTGTAAGCAGGCTGTTTTGGGTCACCATCGACTTCCATAGTATTTTTTATTCCTACTATGGAAGTCAATGGTGACTAAAACAGCCTGCTTACAAACTTTCTTCAACATATCTTCCATCAGGTTTGTAACTACTTGAGGATGAGTAAATGATGACAGAATTTTCATTTTATTAATAGTATAACAATATTAATAGATAATAATAAAATTATTTTTAACATTTATGCAGCACCTTATTTACTATTTAATAAATTTTATACTATTTAATACTATTTATTACTTAAATAGGTTATATAGGTTATATTTTGTAAGTGAGACCAAGCATGTGCAATTCTCCTTTGTTAATTTGTGTGATTGTTTCTCATGTGCCACTTCACATGTCACTCTTGATATGAAAAGGCCTTAATTATAATCAGCAGAGCATGTGAATCCTTGCAAAAAAGTATAACGGAGTAAAGATCACAGTGAAATCACTTAAAAAGCAAGACTGATAGACGGCAGACACGAGCATGCACGTGATGAGCTCCTCACCCGGCTCTCTCTGGTACTATAGAGTCTTTCTGAGAAGCGTGATTGAGCGTCCTACCAGAGAGAGAGAGGAAAAGGACATTTAGGCAGAGCTGCATGGCAAAGCAAACACACAAAACCACATCGTTCCCTCTCTGAACCAGTGAGATCCAAACACATGCACAGAGATGATGACATGCAGCAGGCCGAAGGAATTCTGACTGAGTTCGAGAGAGTCGTACCTGAGCCCCCATGTGATAGGGAGGCTCTCCGTTCATTGGAGGAACTCCTAGGAAGCAGTCAGCTGACCCTGACAGCGAGAACGACCCTGAGCCTGGAAGAATGAGAGGTACGAGACTCAGTCATGTACAAAAAAACCTCGCAACACATTACTATTCCTTTTACTAGAGTACTACAGTTTTATATTCATTTTAATTAATTTTTCTATTGATTAAGAAAGTTTTAGCACTGTGATACCAGCAGTATAAAGAGCATTTCTATGTAAAAAAAAAAATAAATAAATAAACATATACATACATTTTATGCTAAATAGATCCTAACAAATAATTCAAATGCACACCTCAATTAAATGGAGCAAAACACAAAAGAAGAAGATATTTCAATTTAAGAAACATATTATATTGTTATATACACTACTGTTTAAAAGTTTGACACAAGGATGCATTAAATTTATCAAAAGTGACAGTAAAGTAATTTCTAATTCAGCTTTGCATCATGGGAATAAGTGACATTTGAAAAAACAAACAGTTATTTTAAATTGTAGTAATATTTCTGTTTTTTTTTTTATTAATTTATTTTTTACAAAGTTACAATTGTGTACAGACCCTAAACTTTTGTACAGTAATATATTTATAACATCAGTGCTTTCAAATGATTAACCGCCATAAATCAAATCCAAAATAAATGGTTTTGTTTGCATAATGTACTGTGTATATTTGTTATGTATATGTTCTGTCTATATTAAATACATTTATTTATAATATAAATTAAATGAATATAAATATAGACATGTAAATATTTTCAAAATGAATACTATATGTATGTATGTGTGTGTATTTATATATAAATACTAAATATCCAAAGCACACACACATTTATTATTGCAAACAAAACTTTTATTTTGTATGCGATTAATCACGGCCAGTCATTTGACAGCACTGATTATATAGTTAAACATCTAAATATATAGTTATTGCTTTCAAACATATTTAATCGCTTTATAACTGAAATAGTTTTTGCACAATATTGATTTTGCAAATATAGAATTGATTTGACCAATTCATCTCAGTGAATCAAATTTAATGATTTAATTCAAACCTCTGATTCAAAACATTTACATTGTAGCAAGCTATATGTAAGTCAATGCTGCGGTTTCTCAATATTTAACAAATATGTCACTCAGGAATATTACAAATCTCCAAAACTAGTGTGAAAATGCCCCGTTAGAGCTGAGGTTTGAACTAACCAGTGGAGTTTGGAGTGTGGGGTGATTCCTCGCTCTGTGTCGCTCCTAAGGCCGTCTTCATGGCATACAGATTGGCCTCTTCCTGGAACTTCCCAATGTTCTTCTTATAGCGAATCCTCTTGTTGCCAAACCAGTTGGACACCTGTCATGATTTCAGAGCCAAAATGAAACTGATCCGTCTCTGATGACCGGACGCTCCCGTAGTGGACTGAGAGCCAGGCTCCTCTCAAATGCTCAACAGAAAACAAGCCTATTAGATAGAGAAAATAGATCTGACAGAGGAGCTCGTACCTGAGACACAGTGATACTGCACTGCTTGGCCAGCTCTTCTTTGGCCTCCTCACTCGGGTAAGGGTTCGAGAGATGTGAATAGAAATACTCGTTCAGGACCTCTGTGGCCTGTTTACTAAAATTACGCCGTTTACGCCTGACAAAGCAAGAAAACGTCATATTAAAAAAAAAAAGATCTGCATGAAGAACAAGAATCCAAGACTTTTAAAGACCTTTTCAAGACCAAGTAAAGAATATTAAAGAGTAACCTGAAGGGAAAACAATGTGTACGTTCTGTCAAATGTCTTACGATTCTTAAATCAAGATACATTTACTTGAGAAGAAAAATGGCATAAGATAAGAAGTTTTGTTTTTTGAGCAACTGATCAAAATGAAGTGAGTTTATAACTAAAACATGAACCCATATGCCAATGGTCTCAGAAAAATCCAAGTTTTCATTCATATTGGTTCTTGTTTTAAGCATGAACTCACTTAAATTTGTTCAGTTTTTCAAGACTTCTTGAGTAAATGCATCCTGATAATGTTTAGATTGGGGCTGCAAAATGATTAATACATATTATATATGTGTACTGAGTATATTTAATATGTATATATAAATACACACACATATACATTTACATATATATTCATTTTTATTTTTTTAATACATAAACTTTTATTTTGATCCGATTAATTGTGATTAATCACTTTGCAGCCCTAGTTTGGATATTTGTATTGGAAAACAAAAAGCAAATATGTAATATCACAAAGTGCATATTAATCCCACCTGGCATCCAGAAAGCGCGAGCGTAGGATCATGACCGCTTCACAGGTGCTCTGTTTGAGCTGCGTCTGAATGGAGCTGAACTTGCGGTGGATGATGGCCACCATGCGCTCGATCTCACGCGGAGACACAGGCCGGGTGCGAGACTGCTCCCTCAGCAGGTTCATAACATGAGTAGTGAACTCACTGCAGGCCTGAAAACAGCGATGAGGTTAGAAAGCAGCTCCTTTCTGTCTGAGGAGATTCAGAACTTTTTAGTCCTCACTTAAAGACAAATACTGTTTAAACAACAGATCAAGATTTATTTCAAGCTCAGTAGAGTGCAACAGTCAGTGTCCAGAAGTACGAATTCATTCATTTTCTTCCCAGAACAAATAATTTTAAACAATAACTCATTAACCATTAAAGAAAGATCTACTGTGAACTATGAGATTATTAAACAATGGTATATGCTTTCGTTAACTCAAATTATTTTTTTAGAAAATCATATTCAAAAGTGGAATTCCTCATGCAAAAATAATTATCCTGAAAAATCTCCACTAATCAGACACCCAAACAAGCAATAGATCTCTTTAGCACCCATCCAGTCCCATGAAGCACTGCAAGTGTCCTAATCAAGTCAGTCTTCCTATGATTTCAAACTATTGAAATAGTTGTATGCATAACATCCTTATTTTACAATAAAATTAATATACAGTTTCACAAAATTTTATCAACATCCCTAAAATAAATAGTTTTATATTATATCATTCACAGTGCTTCATGGGAAGTAGTTCTTACAGTTCTTTTCCTCATTAAAGTTGTTAATCTTAGAAAAGTGGGCGTGCACTGCTGCACTACTATTGTGGTGCAGGATTCTGGACCAATGAGATTTCGCTGTGGGCGTGGCTACCCAGCACAATGGCAGCAATATGTACCTGCTCGTATTTTTCCAGCTCTGTGTGGTAAATGTTCCGAATTTGGCTCAACTTGCTTTTATAGTCGGAGTGCTCCAGTGAGCTGTCAGGTGACATCCCGCCAGAGCTGGTCGCGGCAGAGACCGCGGCGGCAGCTCCGCCCCCCTTCTCTGGACCGGCCACACCTTCGGCCAGCAGCATGTTGTCCAATCGCACAAGCTGTGGGTCTGGAGGCTCCTCCTCCTGAGCATTTCTCATGGAAAGACCTGCAAATAAGAAAAGTATCCATTAAAATACTCATCCATTCACTGATTTTCAAACAGCTTTGTATTGTTACAATGTCATTAAACGACCATTGTGTATTGTTTTTATGTGCTGCCTGCACTGAAAAAATAAAAAATTATATATTTATTATTTGCTGTATTACAAGTTTTACAACTTTTATGAAAACTACAGATTGTACATTCACATTTTTGTATCCCTGCTCACAAACTGATCATGCTGCATTATGGGTAATTAAGTTTTTCACCACAGCCCTTTTCCTATGTATCATGATTCAAAAATAAAAAACTACTCCTTTAATATTTACCACATTATGTTTACATTTAATAATATTAATTTTAATATACATAATGTTATAATAATAAAAAAAACATTTCACAGATTGTAATAACTTTGAATGAAATACCAAATTATGTGTCTGCGCTGAAAACTAAACCCCTTTTCAAGGGTGTCAACACTACATCAATTTTCTCAGAGGAGAAGCAATATCACAACCCAAATATGTTTGATACTGTAATGGCAGTCAATGACCTACAAGACAAATATGAATTTCAATTAATTTAAATTTATTCCCTGGAGCAACACAAGGTTAAGTGCTTCAGTCAAGGGCGAAGCATTAAGCAGGATGACTCATTTTGACAGTTCCTGTGTCATCACTGCTTAACATTGCAGTCACCCCAAGTACTGCTTTATTCTGTTACACATAGTCTGATTAGGAGAAGTTTTATTTTTATTTATACACTTTACAAAATGTTTCAAGACAGCACTGTGCAATAAACAGTGAATAGCACAGGGCAGTACTGTGTGATTAATGGCACACAGCATGCAATACCACGGGCTGTAAGGGAGCATGCCAAACCACGGAAATTAAAAGACTCCATTAGGCACAACGCCATTTAATTACTAACCATCACAGTAAACATATCTGTCCTCTAATGGCACTTCCTAAACTTAGTCTTAGACATTGCACAATTATTAATAGTTCAATTCTTGCATGCAAATGATAGAATATTGCATGCAAATAAAAAGGTTTGTGTTGAGAGTGGACGGTTATTTAACTTCTCATACAAGCCAATTATGACTTTATTGTTGTACTGATATCCTAATGCATGAAAATGTGGCATCGCATGCAAAAAATAGGGTTTGAGATAATATCACTAAAATTGTGCTGAGAATTTTTAATTTGTTATTCAGGAACTGCATCTGTGGTTAAAACCAGAAACCAGTTAATGGTGTGCTTATTGTAATACTTGCATGCAAATAATTCTGAATAATATTAGTGAAAATAACAAGGTCAGAGACGGTTTTTTATTTTTTAAGATAAAAAAAAAGCTATTATTTAAGAGCAACTTCATTTTTTTAAAAGCTGCAAACCTGGTCAAACCCATAATCACAATGCTTTTGTTGAGTAATAAGTACTGCAAACGACAGGGTTTGGGAATATATTTATGAACTAGAGTAAACACAAATGATTATTAATGAATAAATAGTACAATTATTGTATTTTTATAAAGTGCACACTCTCTGGCTTTGTTCTTGCAGAACATGGCGCCTGTGCCGAATGCAATGCCAACTTTTAAACCAATTATAAAGTTGCAGCTATGATATTTACCGCTTCTAAAACAAAATGCATACCAGTTACTCACCAGTTTTCTCTTTAATTTCGCACAGGACGCTGAATAAAGCCGGTTTCATCCGATGACAATTTAAAGCGTGTTTTCTGTGGCAAAATAACAAACAAAGTCAGTTAGCTAACATTAGCATCTTAGCTACCGATGTAACAGTGACAGCAAAGACTCGCGTTAAATATAACGTTATAACGTTAAAGACTAAGACCGCGTTACCGGGGAAAATATAATATGTCACAACCTCCCTTTATATCTAAATTATTTTCTTTCTTTTCTTCTTTTTTTTAACCATATTATTACTTTATTAGCCATTTCGATTCTTCTGACACATTAGCCTTTCACTTTAGCTTCAGGCAGTGATTTGTGTTTTTGTGAAATGAATAAAAATAAAGTTACACATGTAACAAGATAAATAAAAATAAATAGATTTATGTGCATCTAATTCATTATTTTCCAACTTATATATTGCAAAATTAAAGAAAAAGAGTTTGTTTAGAGTCAAGTAAAACGTAAACAATAGCAGATAAGCCCGTGAACTTCAGCACACATTCTAATAATTGTTTTAACAGTAATAACATTTTGCATTTTAGGTCTTGTTAAATCAAATAAATGTGTATTTGAGTGGGTTAAAGGCGAAATAATGTAATTAAAAGGGTTAGGTAATAGATTATACTATGCTTTAGCATACCCTTGTCTCACGCGACCGTTAGCTCAATGCTAAACTTCTAAGTTTTCAAAGAAATCATTTTAAATAACTCACTTTGCTTGAGCTTCGTCTAAACTTTGGTCGGTAATCGTCATGATCTGTTGCAAGATATCTCCAATGTCTCGGCGGTTGTCGTGTCCATTTTCGGTGCCCTCGAGGCCCGCGGGGTCTCCATCGGGGCGGTGTTGGGAAGGCTGGCGCACCGGGTTAAGGGGGTGCATTCCCGGGTGCACGTTCAACCCGAGACCGCGGCTTGCGCTGGGCCCGTTGCCTGTGATGGGCTGCTGCGGCTGCAACATCCTGAGCTGTTCATTAATCTAGATGAGTTTGTGTGACTGTGAGTGAATGAGTGTGTGTCCATGCATCACCACGCTGGAGTCCCCTAGCGATTGACACATAAAAAACGTGCCCTTGCATGGAAATAGAAATTCTGTAAACGCAAAAGTCAAGAATAGTACATTGAGACCACAACCGTCTGTTGCATGGGTCAAAAACGGTATGAAAAGACACAGAGGTGAAATTTTATGAAACCTCATCTAACCAACTGAAACGTGGATTCATGCTTCTAGGACAATGTAGCCTAAATGCACAAGAAGTTAAGGCTTTTTGTGAAGCTAAATCTCACAAAACATGAATGTTCATGTTCTAAAATCAAAGGAAAAACAAAATAAATAAATGAAAAGTAAATATAAATGTGATTATTATTTAATTTACGCCAGACTAAAGAAGAAAAAAAATATAAATACATTTTATTACGATAATCATATGATGAAAATGAACTATACGTGGAATTAAAAACGTATTTAAAAAAAGTAAAACCTCCAGATGATCTAGATGGAAATGTTAGAAACTGGCTTAATTACACTTGAAATAATTAAGAAGAAATTATAAAATAATCCTTTTAAAATAAGTTTATTAATTTTCTTATTTATTCATTCATTAATTTATTCGTTTTTTTTTTTTGTTTTAAGGGTGAAACATGAACTTGAAATTTTCATGTTATTCACTTCTGAATTATGAAATGTGATATTCTTGCATGAGTTGCTCAACATATACAGAATTCCTTTCTGCAAGTGCATAGTTTACATGTCATCATGTCACGGCCTGAAAACTTTAGCTCTGCAGTGTAATCAACAGCGGGAGAAACAGGACATCTTTCTTGGTGCTAATTAGAACATGAATGTATCTTATTTTTAATTCTAGACGCTCGATCATCTTCTCCTTTATGCTCAAGTCTTACTCTACATCACCAAGTCTAACTTCTCGTTTTGCTGGTAGTCAACAGGAAATCTGCAAAACCACAGACTGTTAAACAAACAGGCCGCCAGTTTCAACATGCAAGACTTTCAGAGCTGTTGAGCGTCAGCACACCTTTCCCTTCGTATGATTATAAAAAAGCTTCGCATTTGAATAAGAGTGGGTTTAAAGGGAGCAGTCTGCATCACGGACTTCTATAGTGCATTTCTATACGTGAACCTATTCCACTAGTTAAACTGAAAGGGGCCAGATAAATAGGGGTGGATCAGGGCCATAAGAGAGGAACAGGAAGAGACAGAGCAAGCAGACTGTGAAGCGGTGAAGCTGTCGATGCATCGTGTCAGCTTTTAGCTCTTTTCAGATTCGTTTGTGAGAAACGCTCAGAGTTTAGTCGAGATATGTGGGAGTTAATGCATGTTCGTACACGGAGGTGAGATGCATGTGGGCTTTACTTGACATTCCGCTGAGAGGACCTCATTTTACTCGTCTAAGGTTGAGAAGGTAAGCAGGGCCGTAAAATGTCACCCACTATCGAAATCAGAGTCAAAATAAGTACAGTTACATATTAGAGTTATATAACTATTTTGTTAATTTAATCTAAGATTCATTGTCATATGTCTACCGCAGACTATGTTTCGATTGCTAGATAAAAAGTGGCTTTATAAATGATAAACATACTTTAGATATGCTGATTACATGCATGACTGTTCAGTGTCTCGACTTGTTCAATACATGGAAATGAGGGATCTCTAACTTCATGCTTTTTATAGGCTCTCATATTTTCTTCCACCGAGAGCTCAGCAGAAGCTACGATGAACTGCTCAGAGGTCAAAGTTGAAACCTCGGCGGACAAGCAGTTGGAACCTCTTCTCATTCTGGAAGAGGGGGATGAACCCTCGGATGTGATAAACAACATAGAGAGAGGAAGGACCGTACTGAGAGTTAGGACGACTGATGAAAACACAAAAGATGACATTAGAGAAGCCACAGAGGGAAGTTCACATGATCACAACAATGTCCAAGTAGGAAAAGGTGAAAGTGAAGCAATGCAGGCAGAAATAGATGAGGAGCGGAATGTCACTCTGGAAAGTCAACAAGAAGATCACACGGGGCGAGACAAGGGATCATCGGACGGGACGGCTGCGGGACCAGAGAAGATGCTCCAAGCAGAGACTCAAGACAAACCGAGCGCTCAAGGAGAAGTAAAACTGCGGCCCAAAGACAGACTCAGCCCTGGCGATGCAAAGCTAACGGTAATGTTTAATAATTACGCCAAATTTAATTGTGTGACTAATTGCATTGAGAAGACACCATGAAATGACTTGACAAGTGCAGTTGTTTTCCTACATTGATGTATTTCCTATTGAATCACTAAGTGGGTGGGTCCTTTGAAGTTCTCGTCTTTTTTGGTTTTAAGCCAATAGGTTTTAGTTACAGCTCCTGAATTGTAATTCTAGATATTTGAATAATTTTACTTTGATAAATAACAATTTAGTTTTTTATTATTTCATTATTTATTATATTAACATGTAGACTTCTTTTAAAAAGTTTGGTGTTTTGTAAAAAGTAAAAACTGTCATTTTAGTTTAAAATAACTGTTTTCTGTCTGTACATGTTTTAAAAATGTAATTTATTCCTGTAATGCAAAGCTTATTTTCAGCATCTGCATTTTTGATTGGTCTTAAGTGTCACATGGTCAGTTCTTCGTCATTCTAATATGAAGAAGGAACATTTCTCCTTATTATCAGTGTAGAAATCGGTTGTACTGCTTCATATTTTTAAGGAAACAGTGATCCTTTTTTTCAGGGTTCTTTAATGAGTAGAAAGTTCCATTTATTTAAAATAGACATTTTATGTAATATTATACATGCCTTTACTTATGTCATTTTTAAAATTATTTTAATGCACCCTTGCTGAATAAAAGTATTAATAAAGTAATAATTAAAAAAACAATAACTCCAGTACTGTAAATGAGCCCCAAAGCTAACAGGCATGGACTAATATTATTTTAAAAGCTTCACATAATGACACAAACTGTTTCTTTAGTTGTCATTGGATTAGAAAGCCTTTAAGTTTTCTTCAGAATTTTTAATATTCCAAGTCTTTGGAAATTTTATTTTAAAAGATAAAAGATAAAAATACAAAAGTTTTAACCCTGAAATTCACAAACTGACACATCCCATTATTTACAATTTAAAATCATTATAAAGTGTACACCACTTCTGTAATATTTCTAATATTCTAATATTTTTTGTATATATGTAATATTCTTCTGTAAACATAGAATATATATATATACCTTGATTTTGCCCTTGCAATCTAGACTCTTATGGATAGACTCTTTTGAATCAAAGGGAAAGTTCACCTGAAAATGACAATTATGTCACCATTTATTCAACCTCGCATCATTTCAAACCTGTATGAGCTTCTTTCTTCTGTTGAACATTAAAGAAAATACATTTTAAAGGATATTATTTATCAAACAATTGGTGGAGGCCACTGACTTCCGTAAATGAAGAAAAAAAATCCTGTAGAAGTCGATGGCTGCCATCAACTGTTTGGTTGCCAACGTTCTTCAAAATATCTTCTTCTGTGCTCAGGAGAAGAAAGAAGCTCATACAGGTTTGGAACAACATGACAGGGAGTACACGATAGGTGAAAGTTTTGATGTGATGATGATGATGATGTGCTCAGGTTCAGAGGATATCTCCAGATTTCCCAGAAGCTTTGTGTGAGCTGTTGTTCGCGTTACAAGAGGGCCGGCGGCTCAATGATCAGCGCTGCTCATTTCGTCTGGAACACCGCAGGAGATGTTACTCAGAGCCCAGCACGCCTCGCCACAGCCAGAGAGGTGAAGACACACAAACAATTCCTCACCATAATCACAGACAATAACACCACCAGAGCTGGGAAGTAACCCATTACATTTCATCAGATTCCAAAAATTTCAACTTTAAAATACTCATAATCAGACTACAGTTACTTTTTTTATGGTTTACATGATTACATATTGTTCACACAGTAGCAATAAATTACTCTCAATTTATTTATTCTGCTTAAATTTAATTTTTCATCTTTTACATTTTCCTTTCTAAAACAGCCTAGTAATTATATAGAAAGCCCGGTTTTGTGGACATTAGCATATTAGTCAGGTGGTGACGCCTCATTTACAAAAATACTTTTAGGTTTATGAAGGGTTTCAACATTGCATCAACTACTGTTGAATACATCAATTAAATTTTCATTCTAATTATCACTCCATGTATTATTATGTCTTTGCATGGAAGGCACAAATTCACATTATTTTTTATTTACATTCTAATGCAGGTATTTCAAAACTTTTTGTCATCTAAACCTTATTCACCAAATATATTTACTTTTTAAAATAAATATTTCAACAATAACTTATCATATTTGCATGTTCGCGGTTTCTTTGATGTTGATTAATGGTCACATGATATGCAGGTGAATGATGCACATTGGCTGGTCTAGCCTGAAAAATAAGCTTTTTATATGATGTTTGCAAACAAGTTTCGGGAGGAGCACGCACAGGTAACAATTGCCCGCTCATCACTAATCATCCAATCATCCAAACTCCCTATCAGATCTTTTGTCGCTCCCTATAAATAACCAAAACCCCTTCTCACAGTATCTCGATCTAAGCATCCCTCCTCCTCCCCTGCTCCTCCTTCTCTTGTTTCTCCTGGGGGTGCACGCAGGGTTTGGACGGGGCCGTCCATACCTTTCCTCTCCGAGCCCGCTAGGGTCGTTAACCCTAGGGCTTGGCAGCCCGCCGAACCCTGAGTTTTCTCTTTGGACAGCACGCCAAATTCGCCTCGCCTCACTCTGTTCTCCTATTTGATAAAGTTCAGTGCTTTGCTACAATCTGTATTGTTAAAAGTGCTATATAAATAAAAGTGATTGATTGATTGATTATTATTATTATTATTATTCATTACCGGCAAGTTCGAACTCGTGAAATGTCATTTGAGCATAAGAAACAACATTCATGGGGCAATTCATTTTAGATTTTTGTTGCTGATTTGACTTGTGCAATTTAATTGTGAGTTCAAATATGGACTTTCCGGAAGAAACTTTCCTTGAAAGGGACTTTATTTTAAAATTATTTAATTAAATTTTTTATGATTTAAAGGGTTTCACCCCAAAATTAAAATTTTGTCATTAATCACTCACTCTCATGTCGTTCCAAACCCATATGACCTTCGTTCATCTTCGGAACACAAATTAAGATATTTTTGATGATATCAGAGAGCCATCTGTCTCTCCATAGACAGCAACACAACTGAAATCATCCCAGATCCAGAAACGTAGCAAAACATCGGTAAAACAGTCCATGTGACATCAGTGGCTCAACTTCACTTTTGCGATACTACGAGAATATTTTTTGCGCAAATAAAACAAAAATAACATAATTTACTCTTTTTCCGTGACTTATGTCTTCCACCATGCTCAACC
>JAUMHE010000068.1:19575700-19587628 GCA_032359235.1 Enteromius mattozi | reverse complement strand
TATTTTTTGCGCAAATAAAACAAAAATAACATAATTTACTCTTTTTCCGTGACTTATGTCTTCCACCATGCTCAACCCACCGTATACGCAAGCTTTATCATATTTGACGTAATCAGCCTTGTTTACATCCGGGTGAAAGCACGTGCATGTGCGTAATCTGCGGCTGTTTGCGCATGCGCTTACGCAGTAGTGTCCTCTAAAAGGGCGGAAGACGTAAGTCATAGGAGAAGAACGGTTGAGAATATGATGCTATTTTTGTTTTCTTCGGCATAAAAAAACCCCAACATACTCTCCTATCGTCACAAAACTGAAGTTGATCCACTGATGTCACATGGACTGTTTTACCGGTGTTTTGACCACGTTTCTGGATCTGGATCATTTCCGTTGTATTGCTGTCTATGGAGGGTCAGATATCTCTCTGATATCATCAAAAATATCTATTTTTGGGTGAACTAACCCTTTAGGCTTTTCATTAAACTCACAATCCCCCTGCAGTTCCTTTACAAACCCTAGTTTGGGAAGCCCAGATGTAATATAATGTTTAATGCACTTCATGTTGTAAATTATAATGAATGGAACTGATTTTTTACATCAGTATACAATATAATCCAATTTGAATCAATATAATAAACAAGTTAAATCAAAAGTAATCTAAAAGTAATCTGATTATATTGCATAAAATGTGTAATGTAAGAGATTACATTACTGAATACAATATTTAGCATGTAATCAGGAATCAGTAACAATTAGTAAGTAATTTATACCCAGCTCTGAACGCGACACACAGGGCTCTCATTAAGCGTGTCTTTCCACACAGTGGTGTTCTCCTCCATGACGTCTCTGCAGAAGGAAGAATTCTTCGATCTGCTGGTGACCTCTCAGGGTCGTCGACTGGATGACCAGCGAGCAGAACTCCAGAATGTTCCCTCTGCCCCTCCACCTTCGCTGCCCAAAGCCAAGCAGAGGAAGAGCAGCTGGAAGATCCCAGAGGTCCCCCGGGCCGTTCCCAGGCAAACACCCAAAGAGGACTTCTACAACATGATCGTCAACTCACAAGTGAGCACTGCTGAGATGCTGTTTAGACACATACTTAATTATTAGCTAGTTCGTTTCTTGCCATCAACAACTCTGTTGTAAAAAGGCCATAATGAATATACTTATATATTAATACTTATCATTTCTGGTCAGTAATATCAAACCAGTTAAGGTTTTTTATAACTTGTAAACTTATTATGATTATAATTATTATTATTATTACTACTACTACTACTATTAATTGCAACATGTTTATGATTAATGTAATGTATAGTCAGTAATGTCAAATTGGTAAAAGTGAATGTTTTTTATTTCTAAAATGTTTAAATTATCATTATTGTGTTCACTTTTGAATAATAATAATAATAATAATAATTTATTATAATGTAATTTTTTAAATCACAAAACATTTATAATTAGTACAATCATTTCTGGTCAGAAATGTCAAATTGGTAAAGGTTAATTTTATTATTATTATTATTATTATTATTAATATAATTATTTTTAATATATTTTGCTAGGCTCAGGGGCGGCTGGAGGAGCAGCGCAGTGCAGCTCCAGGACCGATGGACGATGAAGATTTCTTTTCTTTGTTGCTGAAGGTTCAGGGAGGAAGAATGGATGAACAGAGAACGGAGCTCAAGCCTGTTTATTAATAGATGCTATGATGAGCTGAGAATCAAACGGGAGATTCCTGCTTTACAGGGTCTGTGTGAGTTTATCCTGTCTAAATAACTATAAAGATCAGACTATAAGTATAAGAACACTTGCACTACTTCTCAACATTGCTACATTCACTGCGCTTGTTAAAGGTCATTTGAAGGATCTCTGCCTCTTTCTGTTATCTACATGCTAAAATAAGCAAATAAATGTTTAAATGTGCATTATAATGTTTACTTTTATTATGAAAATATATGTAAACTCGGGCACTAATGAGTTTCTCAAGTATCAAGATTTAAGTTCTACTGTATTACATCCCAGATTCAGCCACTAGATGGCGACAGAGACTAAGAATTTTACTGGAATAAGACATATATGTATATAAGGCCATGTGGGTAATATAAAAAATTATATATACATAATATATATATATATATATATATATATATATATTACCCATATGGCCTTTATATCAAGGAATATTAAGTATTATTTTGGTGTATGATCAATAATGGTGTTCACTTATAATACAACACAGTAGGACCAAAAAGTATTTACACATTTAAAAATATATAATAAAGATGATTGCTTTAGGCAAAAAGTTGCATTACTTTAAAGAAAGATATTCAAGAAATTGCAATTATATTTTATTCAAGTATTTTTCAAACAAAAAACATCAGAAAAAAAGATTTGTTTGACTTTAGATCTTAAAACCAATACATAGTGCTCAGACAAAAAAGTGTGTGAGACAAAAAAGGAGTTGTGAGCGGCATGAGGAAAGGTAAAGGCCTCTTCTGTGAGTCAGATCTCGTTAGATTCTCTGTTCTCTGGTGATGGAGGTGAGCAGACGTGAAGGCTAATGAGAGCACAGGGACACGAGACTCTGACTTCAAATTAAAGCGTGAGGATTGAACACACTCTGAAGGTCACACATGATGTTTCTTCTCATCGGACCGCAGCCTAATGAGGCGCTTCATTGAGGGAGAGCGTCATACTTGTCAGGTGTTGTTCACAAATCACCAGCTATATTGTTAACATTAGTAATTAGCATTTTTCATGCCTGGTTTTACACGAGCTTCCCCTGCGGCGATCAGGTTTGTGAACATGACACTGCCTGCGCATTACCAGCAATTTGTGTTCAATTACAGGATCATGAGGCAGAAAATGTTTGCATGCAAGAAATGATGGCACGTTAATATGCACAGGTTCTGGAAATGCTTTCAGTGTAATGCAATTTAAAATGTATGCTTTCAAGAAGTTCATATACACACACACATGCACATTAAATATATTAATAAATTATAATATATTTATATTTTATTTTTATATAATTCTGTTTATATTCTAATATATTAGAAGTATAATTATTATATAATTGTTAGCAAGTGCAAACTATGTAATAAACACTATTATGTTAAAATTATTAACAATTATAAATGTAAATAAAATATTTGCTAATAAAAATATATATTAATGATGTATTGTAAATAAATATAAACAAATTTTTACATTTAAATATATATACATTATACATTTATTTAAAAACATAGTATATAAATATATAAAATGTAAATATATAAAATAATATAAAATATTATGAATTTAAAGGTAAATAAATCAATAAATAAATGTACTTACTATTTAATAAGTATAAGCATATAAGAATAAATATATTTTATTCAAGAATTGTTTATGAATTTGCATGATAAAGTAATATATAGATAAAACATTTAAAAATATTTTTCCAAGTCATTATGTGCCATGTTTCATTATAATATATGAAATATAATCATAATGTGTTTTTGATGAATGGTAATGTTAAGTATTTTCACTGAAACTGGATGTATCACACATTTCCTGCACTGAATGCTGAACTTTGATTCAGTCACTATATAAGAGACAAACAGCCGTTCTTTCTGAGCCGCGGTCAGCGTTTACTGAAGAGACTGTCCTGCAGTAAATAAGAGTGTCAAGCCTGAACTCGCCTCCTTGACCCTCACCTGTGACCTCTGTGGCATCCCGCAGGCCTCTGGATTAATTGTAGCCTGGCTCGATGGGGATTCTCTGTGTGACGCCCGGCTGGAGGGAGAGCCGGTAGGGTGTTATAAATGCATTAGAATGAGTTTTCTGTTTTAGCATGCACAGTTTTATTTATCCTTTTGAAATGTCACTGGCTCTACATGTATTACCACACCGAAACAAGCTTAACTGAGCACAACAATATGTAGCTCTTTAAATCTGCTTTATTAAAGTGGTCCTGCATGCAGATCGCTCAATACAGCATTACAGAAATGTTAGCGCTGATTTCATGCCTTCCTCGGGAGTATTCACACTTAATGAATTTGCTGAATAAATTATGTTTTTTAATAATGTTTTTAATTAAAATATGAATGTATATAAATAAATATACATAAAGTAACTGTCAAAGATGTATAAATACATTGAAATACAATTAATTTATTATTTATTTTATATCTAATAAATTATTTTATAATTAACAAATAAATAAAATACATACATACATAGAAACATGTCACTTAACGGATTTCCTTGGTTAAAATATATGAATAAAAATAAGTGTAAGTATAAATACATCAAAATATTATATCAGAAACATTATAGTTATAATAATTAACAATTACAAAATGTATTATCTTTCTATCTATCTAGAATTTATATTATATTATAAATGTATAATTGTATTGTAATAATATATTAAAAATGTTTTATTCTATAAATAAATATTATTATATAGCAATTACAACTATGTATTATTTTATATTACGTAAATGAATTATTAATAATTACATAATAATTAAACATGTTTTATTATTTAATTATTACATATAATAAATAAAAACACAGTATTACAAAATGTATTATCTATCTAGATAGAATTTATATTATATTTTAAAAGTATAATTATAATTGTAATACTATATAAAAATATTTTATTCTATAAATAAATATTATTATAAAGCAAATATAACTATGTATTATTGAATTATTTCTTATAACGTAAATGAATTATAAATAATTACATAATAATTAACCATGTTTTATTATTAAATTATTGTATTTATTAAATAAAAACACAGTATTACAAAATGTATTATCTATCTATCTATCTAGAATTTATATTATATTATATTATAAATGTATAATTACAATTGTATTGTAATACTACATAATTTTTTTTAGAATTTATATATTTTATAAATAAATATTATTACATAGCAATTACAACTATGTATTATTTTATTATTTCTTATTATGTAAATGAAGTAAAAAATAATTACATAATAACATGTTTTATTATTAAATTATTGTATATATTAAATAAAAACACATTAAAAAAATCTGCACCACGAAAGGAAATGGGAAAAAATAGAAATGTTCAATTCTGATCATGTTGAGGTCAGAGTTGTGAAAGTCCAGTCATTCATCTGAGATTGTTCTCTGTATCAACATTTGCTCTTGTTCTGGAGAAATGGACTCGATCTGGCCTCATCCAAACGCCCGATTCATCTGAGCGTATCTTCAGAAACTCTAAATAACTGTGGGTTGTGCTCACGGTCGAGGAAGCTCTGTCAGACTCTTCCAGCTGCTTCATGTTTCCTCAAATTAAAGAAATCTGTTGCAGGAAGATTAGATGCCCCTGAGTGTGAGCACACTTTCTGACAGAGCCTGTCAGCGGCAGCTGTGTTTCCTCAACCAAACCTGATTATGATTTATTGCCGTATTTGTGTGAGATGAGGAAATATGGACTCAATATGGTTTCTTCTAAACAATGTCATTAGTTTTTCCATAAATACAAGAGCAACCAGAGAAATCAGCATTCAGAGACAAGCATACAACATACACAAAAAAAGCAAAAGTATCAATACCAAAAATGGGTTTTTACTGTTATGTGTTGATATTTTAATATAACACATTGTGACAATGCCTTGCTACTGGGGCATGTTGTCACAAAAACTAAGCATGTTTAACATTTTTTTCTGGACGTGACTTTTTGAATTGGTCTCTGAAACAGAACTCACATTTTTTCTGATTATATTCATAAAGGTAACCTGTCCTCCCCATGGCAACCGCGGCGACCACATATCAGTAATATATTCCATACCTAGGTATTAATCTGCTTTTTTGTGAGGTATTTGATTGGATTTCCTGCTGTGTTATGGCCTGCTGATACCCCATCACACTGCAGGCTGTTTTTGATGAACTGCTCAGTCTGGCGCTCTGATGTCTGACTGACAGTGGCCGTGGTTCAGGTTATTGTCGGGTCTCTGTGTCAGAAGCACACAGTAAATCTGCAGAAATGAAAGCTCCTGCAGCTTATTTACATGTCTCTGAACTGATCACACAGCTGCTGATTTACTACAGGTTCAGAGTCAGCACAAATGCTCAGCTTTAGTCTGGATGACTGGAAAATCACTGCACACTTTCTGAGTTTGTATTGAGCTAGATAACACAGATTTATTGTCTATATTGACTACAATATATTCCAAATAAAATTTAAAAACAGTGTTCTTTAACAACATAAATAATTGATTAAAAAAATAAAATAAATAAATAAATATACTGTATATACTTAGATGAAATGTAAAATTGTATTGTATATATTTTTTTGGGTATAAATTACCCATAAATATGGACCAGAAATGTTGGATTATATTAATAACTGGTAACACTTCACAGTGAAGTCTCATTAGTTAACATTAGTTAATGCATTAAAATAAACTAGCCAGTTTTGCTATATTTATTAATAACTGTCAGGTTCATTAATGTTAGACACAATTTTTATTTAATAAACTAATCATTTATAAATAATTTGGAAATATTTTTCACTGTTGGTTCATGTTAAGTAGTAACAAATATAATTGCAAAGTGTTGAATTATAACCTAAAATGCCAGAAATTGCCTAGAAAAGATTATTTAATTAAATGTCATTATATTTAATTACTTAACAGTTCATTGCTCTAATTTTCTGCAAATTCCACACATTTATAATAAAATAAATAAATTGGGCATTTTGTGTTTTGGCAAATAGTTTTTGTGCTAATTGTTTTGACAGTACTGAGGTTAACTCTTAAAAAAATGTCTTATCTTTTAAAAATATATATTTTCTAAAAATATTATTAGTGATGAATTTATTTTAATATATAAAATCCTCTGAATTCCACTCTAGCATCATGGAGCAACACCAAGTCAACTCAAAACAGCCTCAGGAACGGAAAGAGAGCCAGCTGGTAAATCCAGTAAGTATAATGTGTGCTTGAGGTTTGAAGCGGTCCAGAGATTCAGCGTGACGCAGTCATGGAAGAAGATTCCAGCACAATGAGTGTCCCACTTGCCCAAGCTGTCAATGATTTATGAATGAGGAGCTTTCGCTTCGCTCTCTGTAATTCCCTCCAGAACGGCTGAAAGAGAACTGAGCTTTCATTACAGCAGCCCGTGACAGACTCTGACTCCGGCCAAACCACAGCCGCCTGAGAGCCATTTAAAGGTGAACGGTGTCATTTTGATTATGTTAAAGAAATCGTATAGGCCTACCTAAAAAGTCCAATTATAATTTTTTCACAAGATTTTACAAGAAATACTATTTCAGTGTTTTTACTTGCTGATTCTTTGGAATTATTTGGAAATTTACTAGGAATGTCTTGGTGAAAATTTATTCGACACCATATTTGCGCCAAAGAAATAATGATGCTCCCCGAGCATATGTGACTCAAGAGGAATGTGACTTGAGATGTTAAACAAATTGCAATACAGCTGGAATGCTTCGCTGAGGGGAACTGCCTGTTTTCCGAAAAGTTTATCTTACCCCTGTATGTCTCAGAGAAATAAAAGCACCGCCATCCTTAGAATTTTGTCTTTGAACTCCCGTTTTTGCGGTAGCTCTGCATCACTATTGAAGAGTAGTTAGATGTATGTCGAAGTGGACTTAGCCATTGTAAATTATCATGAGGACCAATCTAATGCGTTTAAATAGTAGGCTACACCAAATAAAAACGAAACCTCGTGGTACTCACTTTGGCATATGACGCGTACGTGTTTGGCGTGCACATAATACGCAGTTTTCGCATGATAATGAGATACAGTTTTCACGTACCACAGAATCCTACCCACTGCATACACGCCAAAGTCAATGTTTTGCCTATCTATAACATTAGTTTTTATTTGGGGTACTATTTTTTACACACATTCAATGGGTCTCATTCACTAAATGTGTGTACGGACGTTTTCAGAATCACGATTCATCAAAAACTTTTGTGTTCTCGTTTAGCATGTCTGCTGTTTTTGTTTCGTGCATGTTTTATGTTGTACAGTTTCACAAAGCTAAAGTGTTTTTGCTTTAGATTTCTTAAATGAAAAACTGCATCTTTTTTTTTTTATCATGATTTAACTTTAAATGGAAAGTGTACAGCCAAAGCTTGTTTGTTTATATGAATAGATTTGTATTATTTAGGATTGGTTTAGTAATTTCAATTTAGTTTTGTTATTCAACATATTTCAGTTTCACAAAGAAACATGCAGCATGAGAAATAATAAAAGGACAACCTTTCATTTTTAATTGGGCTTAAATCTCATTTTGTTTAAAAAACACTGCGAGTAAATCATATTGTGAAATCAGTATCATGAATCATTTGTGAATTGTTACTTTCCCATATGGTAAAATTTGGTATCCCTTGATATAATCAAAACAACACATACAAATGTATCAAATATCATTTATTTCTTTTTTTTTATAAAATCACTTTTATATCTTAAAAAACTCCAACTTTCATTTTATTGTTTGTAATGATGTAAAATAAAGTCTTTACAGGGTCCAAGGATGAAATAATTAAAACTGAAATATATGAATCCTCATGGGTGCTAAATACAAGTACAAACATGAGGCCGAGTGAAAGAGCGACTGAGATGTTTCCTATAAAACAGGCAGGAATGTCAGTACTGAACCGTCAGAAAAACTCCAGTGTTTGACAAAGAAACTAAACTAAGTGAACAAGAACAAAGAGAAGATATATGATCATCTCTATAGAGGAGATTGTGGTGCTGAAGGCTAGAAAATAATGCAGAAGTGTCTTGAGAAAAGGCACATTCATTTGAGACAAAAAAAAGAGAGAAAAGCCTGATTGAATCCTGATAAATGTGACTAGACCCTCATAATAGATATCTATTTGGAGAGACGTTTTCCACAGTTTCTGCCCAATTCATGCACATCGCTTCAATTCTACATTAATGCCAAACAAGTCAACACTCCTAGAAATTTTCTTTTTCTTAAATGATTTAGGGTACATTTTGTTATTGTCACATTACTCCATGTTTTTTTTCTTGTGTCAATAAAATAAAGCAGTCCTATCAGATGATCGCCATGCAAATATAGGTACTATATTAATGGTAAAGCAAAATCATTAACAGTTCACAAATTTCTATCATCACATGTTCCAAACCATCAATGTATTATATTCAATCCTACCATCTTTAATAGGGAAAATGCTTTTGCAAAAGCACTGTATGTATGGTATTTTTTTGTAATTGTATTTTAAACCTTAAATCGGTGTAGATGCCATACTTAATTTACAGTTGGTTCAATATGGTAGATTGTTTAAGGTGCTATTTCACATCTTTTTTGTTTTCATTCATGCAACATTAAATATGGCATCTGCCCTGACTAAAGACCAAGTGTATGGATTTTGGACAAAAGTACTTTTGAATCGGTCTACTCTGGGACAGCCAGCTCTACCCATCCCAATCCCAGAAAAACAGGAGTAATAATGAGTTGATAGTTCTTTCTTAACAGAAAATCAATGGCAGACATTCTCAAAACTCGATGTGAAGCTCTTGAAAGAAGGACATCCTCTCGTAATCGAGCATTTTCAGACGTTTCATTGATTTGAGAGTAAATGCGAAACTAGTGTTAAATATCTCTTTACAACTACATATCCTGTGCTTTGACTCGAGCCGTTGAGTGAATGTTTCTTGAAATACATGCTATCCACATACACACTGAAACAACATAGGGATTATTCCATCTAGTTTTCTGAAATTGAACCATTTATTCAACCTTTAGAAAAAAAACAAAAAACAAATAGATTTAAATAAATGGATTGGAACTTCCATTTAAAGAAAAAAGTATTAGTGAACAAGATGTGCTAGTATTCAAAAATGTTAGTAAACCACCTGTTTTAAGTTGTATTAGACAAGTGATGTCTGCATGAACTCTTTGCTATTATTAGATTGATTTGTAAAAGTGGTTGTCACCATGTGAACTTTACTAAAGATGTAAAATGTATTTGTCACTTCCAAATAAACAAATTCAGACCAAGATGGATCAGTCAGAGGTGGAGTGACATCTGAATTCGATGAAGTGTGAACGAGGTCTCTGATATGGCATTACACTCATAAGACTCGCAACAAAACCAGACAGAATATGAGATGTTTGCGACACTGTGTCTAAATCATGAAAAAAATACTAAAATGATGTCAATTTGACAAAATACACTAAAAGGCTTGTATAAAAAGAAAGCTAAATTTTAAACTTTGGGCCAATTTGTGGGAAACCTACACAATAGCCATATGAACTCTGGCTGACTTGTCAAAACTGACAACAAAAGAGAAACAGCTAGCAACAGATTTTAAAATGTTTGGTGATTTAAAGAAAGAGAGCTTATTTGGTGGAGATTAAAATGGGTATGAACATTTAGATTGTTTTTTACATTTTGAAACCACCGTAAACAGATTTGGTGTTTTAAGCCCCCCCGTGTTTTTCATTAAACCAGTGGGATCGCTGCATTAACAACTAATAATTTGAATTGTAAAAGTAGTTGTTATATAAACATTTTGGATGTAAAAATGTATCACTTCCAAAAAAAAAGAAAAAACATATTAAGACCAGATATGTCAGAAGTGTAGTGCGATCTGAATTAGCTGCAGTGTGAACGTGGCCTCTGATATGGCATTACACTAGTAAGACTTGTAAGAAAACCAGACAAAAACAATGTGTATGTGGCATTGGGTCTAACTCATCCAAAAATACTAATATTATGTCAGTTTGACAAAATACACCTAAAGGCTTGTATAGAAAACAAAAATCAAAACTTTGGGCCAATTTGTGGAACACCTAACATTTGATATAAGCAGCATGAACAAGGTGTTTTTGCATTCACACAAAACCCCTTTGGACTCCCAGATACGGTCCATCTGAAAGCTCAGGCACTGTGACGTTGTGCGTGGTGTATCGCACGCTCGACTTCTCCACGGGACATCGTCCTGCATCTTCAAGAGGGGTGTAACGCTTGCCGAAGGCGGACTGAATAAATACACTTCCAGCCAGGCGTATCACACATCTAACATGGAAAGAAGTTAAACCGGTGTGCACTAGTCTATATTCTGACTGCATGTGGATGTGTGTGTGGCGGCCCGGCATTGGCGAATTTTCCATGGTCACCGTTGTCATTGGCAAAGCATTGCAAGAGGGGGTGTGGAAGACAGAAAGCTGCCAACATTGGCGTGTCTTTGTGTTGTGCTAAACTCAGTCAAATAACGTCAACGTGGTCTTGCATCGAACCTCTTGCTTTTATATATTTATAGTTAGTGACTCTCTCTAACAGATGGATCTTCTTGCAGCACAACACTTCCCCCAATCTCGATGCACTCCCTCCCTGAGGGTTTCCATGCCCCCGTTTTTATCCCTGTTAATCTGGTTTTTCAGGGTTCTGGGGGGGTTAGGGGGGGCGGGGTCGGATGTCGTTTCCCATCCCCGTACAGAGGGAAGGGGTTTCTCAGCTTCGTCAGAGTCTCTCGATGTCTCTGTACTTTTTGCGCAGTATCGATACCTGGTCTTTAAACAGAACGGGATCCAGTCTCATCTGCGAATGGACCAGAGGCATGGTGCCAAACCAGCTGGCAAATTTGTTCATACATGTCTGCCGCTGGGCAAAGTGGTCAGGATCGGCCCAGCGTGATGCCCGGGACGTCTGCGGATGAAAGAGAGCGTTAGTTAGCTGCTATACCCACCTTATTTTTAATGAAAGAGCAGATGTGGTTGTTCGTAACTTCAATGCGCTTCATTTGCTTCAAATTATTTTAGCTGCACAAACCTGTTATTAAACAGATTGATTAAACCATTTAGTACAGTTATATAAAAGCTATTTTATACACTGCTCAAAAAAATAAAGGGAACACTTAAACAACACAATGTAACTCCAAGTCAATCACACTTCTGTGAAA
>JAUMHE010000068.1:19494365-19528517 GCA_032359235.1 Enteromius mattozi | reverse complement strand
ATATTTATATAAATTCTACTTCAAATTTTCATGTTTATTTCAATGTGCTATTTGTATTTTTTGGTAAAATTTCTAAGTAAAAGCATCAAACCATTAAAAAAAACTATACCAGTTACCACCATCCAAACCAAATTCAAAGGTGAATACTATTTCAGTGACGTCTCATTGTTAAGTGCATGAATGCTGGAGCTCACAGCTGTGTTTCGGCAGGGTTATGTTGTTAACTGTGTGAGTGGCATGTGAGTATCTCTTCAAGTCACCCAGAACAGCCTGTCGGTAGGCGGGTTGACACCGAGGTCATGCTGCCAGAGACGAGAGGTCAGCCGGGACACAGGCATTCCTGGGTGATGGAGTGGGGTCTGGGAAACGGCTGTTTAAACAGAGGGAAGGCTGCTTTCCCCCCACTGGCACCAGGGGCATTGTTTCCACTAATCCTTCAGAGCCCCTCGTCCCCGTCCCACCGAGCGCCGCAGCCACCGGGAAAAAAAAACACAGCAGGAAACCGGGGCCTGAGGCAACCACGACAGAGACGGAGATCTCAACAGCAAAGTAAAGGGGATGCAAGAGTTTGACTTCTTAACACCTGCCACTCGGATCAAAGGGCCTAATAACAATTGAAAATTACATAGCATAATGTTTATTGCAATCCCAGTTCAGATGCAAACAGATAAAGCTGCACGACATACTGAGACACACTGATAAACGCATTTGGGATATATCCCGATGTGTGCGGTAGATATTCCGGGAGCATTCAGGGTTATGTCATGCACACTGAAAGCTTTTGCTTCCTACGAATGGTACATCTTAATGCATTAAAGCCAGAGTCGCTTTTTTCATGTGCACTTCAATTGGAAATGATATGTTACGATAAGCATCAGCTTAGGGTTTAAAAACCATTGCATTAGGAAAATAAATTGTTTTTATCATCATCATCATCATCTGATTCTGAATCAAGCTCAACATGAAACAAACGGATATCTGGTACAAGATAAGCAATTCAGGATGTCACAGTGGTTTCAGTGGTTTTTCTTTCTATCAAAATGACAGCAAATGTGTTTTTGTAACACCTTATAATGATAATAATTTACATACAAAATTTTTTATTTATTTATTTATTTGAATTCTTAATAGATTAATAAAATATATTCGAATAATTAAGAGATACTTCATATTTATACACACACAGTGGCCCCCAAAAGTGTTTTGGACTGAAGTATCAAATCAAGTAACACTTATTTGAAAGAAAGAGCAAATGCACAATGTTTCATCAAAGCAAAAAGAGCTCATTTTTTCACTGATCATCATGACACCAGTTGATTAAGTAAATGCAAACACACCAGAAAAGTGAAATTTTGCATTTTTCTCAGTTTCTTTAATATTTAATGCAATGGCATTTACACATTTAAAAGTCTTTAAATACTTCATTCATTACGAACAATATATCTATTGTTTTAATCATGGCAAATCTAATAAGACCAACTTTTGTGAAATGTGAAAGCTAAACACAAAACACAAGTTTCTTTGACACATCTTCAAAACATCTTTAATCCATCTTTAATAGAGTGATGGCCATAAAAAAGAACCTCTTTTGTGAAATGTTTTGGCTTAAGAACATAATAATATCAAATTTAAATTTAAATTATTAGAACAAATTCATTTAATACACCTCTAAAACATCTTTAATATGCCTATAATAGAATGGATGTCATAGAACAATAGTTTTGGTTTTAAATTAATTAAAAATCTTAACATTCATAACATTTAACATTAATAACACTTGTTGATATTTTGTTATTTACTCCAATGGCATTCATAAAAGTGTGCAAATAACTTTTTAGGGCCCCTGCACATGATCTACTGATCTGTATAATAATATAGCAATATTTAGGATTTATTAGTTAGTCATAATGTGTCAGCATTTTTGACAGAGAAAATCCATCTGATCTTACCTTTCATATTCAGCGTTGTCCTTGTCGCAGCGAGCATCTTTATGTTTCTGCCAGTCTTTGCCATGTTTGCACGTGGTGAGGAGAACCACATCTTCAGAATTATGGATGTGATAAAGCGCATTCCTGGTATCAGAACCAATCCCAGTCAGATAGCGCTTGCCTTTGAAAACCAGCACATATTTCCTAAAGGGAGGGATGGTGTTGTATTTTAAATACCCCCTTTCTCCTCCAGTGCGGGGGTGATCTTTGGAGAACAAGGGGATGGAGATGTCAAAATTAGGTCTGAAGTTCTCAGTGCTGATGCTGGCTTTGGCCAACATGGCTTGTCCGATATCAAACCCCAAATCCTCCGTGTAATCCGGCCAGGTGCCCGAGTACAGGTTAAAGATCAGGTGGTTCCTTCCGTTATTCCACAGGTTCAGGTTCTGGATCTTAGTTTTGAGGTTGTGGACGTACTGAGGAGACAGCTGGTCTCTGTCCAGGGTGTCAAGGTTCAAAACAAAGACACAAGCCTGTCCCGGGTCAGAAGTGTAGAATCTGGAGCCCTCAATGGAGGACAAGATGTTTTGGTAGCTTTCTGAGATCTTTTCACCTTTCTGTTGAGGGTAGACATAGACTTTAAAACCGTTCCTCCTGCACAAGGAGAAATCAAAGCAGGAGTCCATTCTGCACTTGTACGCTCCAGAGTTGTCATCTCTTCTGTTTCTCTGAGAAACGCGGACATTGTAGTCCTCTGTCTCTGTCTGATCCCAAGGAATAAAAGCTCGTAAGGGGTCTGAGAAGTGGGGCCAGTGTGGATGGGGGTCATCCCCTCGGTTTGGAGTCCTTCTGGAAGCTGGTCCCTGCAGGTAAAAGAGGAGAACGAGAGACACACCTGCAGAGAACAGAATTAAATAGCGTTTTTTGGCCTGCATGTGTCCTTAGATCCAGATGGAGCTGGTTGCTGATGAATCCGAAGGTCTCAAATCCTGCTGGACAGCATCTTCCACAGACCTGCAGGGATTTGATGCTCTCAACTTCCACCTTGCGATTCCAATCCCAAATCCAGAGCATGTGGGCGACTTAACCTTAAACCCTTTTTTTATGGATCTACCTCTCTCCTCTCCGGTGCCTGGTTCACGTTAGACAGCATCTAAACTACTGACAGATGACATCTGAACCCTGCTGGCCATCGGGACTGTTCTGGATCAATGAAAACCATCAAAAAAGTACTTTCAGAGAAGACTTCAAATCCAGCTCTGAGAAAACACAAACGGAGGAAGCGGCATGAGAAACGTCCAAAAGCTGGATCTCATGTGATGCGCGTGAGTCAGAAAGACCCTGTCACAAACTTCCCGAGCGGATAATTCCCCACAAATCCGTGTATTCTCACATATTTTCCTGTGATAAATCCTCCAAAGGCTGGTTGTCTTTACAGTCGCGCCGCTGTTTTGGAACCCCTCGCAAATACATTACAAACCGACACGTTTTTCTATTCCTTGCTACGTTCAAAACGCCTTTGCGACGCCGATGATACAACGTTACATTCCAGCGCTTTAATCTGAAGCGTCCAGTTGCGATTGTTACATTGTAGCATTCCAATCCCCGCACCGACGCCTGCTGACGTCACGCACCTCCGTCGTACACCGCGCGCCGTGATTGGGTCGCGTCATTTCCGGGCGGGCCGACGCTACAGTAACCCTTTCGCTGCCACAGTCCGGCGTGGATGTATTTTAAAATTTAAAGCAACAACAACAAATATATTTCTCAAAATGTAGTAACGAACAGAATTGTTTAGACACTTAAGTCACACTTTAAAATGCCTGATAGTTTTTTTTTTGTATTAGATAACAGAACATCACAGCAAGTGGCATTGATTTTAAACATACTTTTCAATCAGTTCGTATTACAAAAACAGTCTAGGTTGTCAAATGTTCGAATATGTGTAAATTAAAATAGCTTACTCTTATTAAATTTAGACTTATGAAAAACGTTGGCTAAAAGAAAAACAATATTGTTTTTTTTTTACCCACAAAACCTATAAAACAAAATTAGATTCGGAAATGTAAAATGTGTGAACAGTTTCAATGGCACAACTCACACTTCTGTCAAAAGTGCCACTGAAAGTAGAAAACAAATCATACATTTCTGATATAGTATAACTATAATGGGACAATATACCCAGTCGGCAACTGATGTTGAAAAGACAATCAAACTGATGTCAGAAACTTGGCATGACACTGATTTGAAGTAGGCTAAATTGAACGTCAAATTTACAGGCCAACTTATACATAAAACCAATTTCAACTTCCTGCTTTACCCAATTACCGCTGGAAGAAACTGCCATCCAAACTAAATTTAAAATGATGTTGTTAATGTCTTGACTAATATTTGACTTCAAATTGACAAGGAATAGAACTTTATGCAGAGCTAGCTCTGTGAAGATTTTCATTCTATACAAATATAACAACATACAATTATACAAAAACATGTGGGTGAGTAAATAACCACAGAACATTAATTTGGGTAAACAATTGCTTAAAAAAAGGCCATAATTGCACATATTTCTAATTTATAGTAGTATAAATTAACAGCATAATAAACTCACAGTGATGAGTAAAGAACATTGTGAGCATTGATGTTCACATGTATATTGTCTGAATGAAATATATCAGTCAGGGCCATCAAATGTTTCTTTGAATTATTTGTACAGCTGCAGGGGTCTGAGAGGAGAGAGAGCTGAGACGAGGAGGTGCAAAGGAGGCATTTGAAACCGCATTCTTCGAAAGTTGTGGAGCCGTATCTGTATTCGGGTGCTCCTATGGGCCAGTGATCAAAGTGAAGGTCTCCTTTCTGTCCAGCATTCCTTCCATCCTCTCATTCTTTCCTTTGGAGCTAATATTGCAAGTCACATTTATATTCACACGTGGTCCTTTGAACATGTTTGATTGACAGGAATGGAACTTTTGCCTTTAGTTTTTGTGCAGATTTTAGATTATATTTATATGATATGTAATTGTTTAATGCAATCGCAATGACATCAGACTTGCTTTGATTGTCAAATAAGACTTATCACTATGTGTTCATTGTGCAGCTTCATAATAGCCATTTTTAAATATTTAATTAAGCTTTTATCCACATTTTAAATGATCCCTGAGTTTGATACATTGTTCTTACAGGCAGATTTTTTCAAGAAAGATGTGACTAGATTTTGATTAGATAAAATCATTCAGCAAAAATGGAACAAATCAATGACTAAGTCTGAGATTTTTTGAAAAATATGAATAGGTTTATTCATCAAGGATCCATTAAATTGATCAAAGGTGATAGTAAAAACATTAATAATGTAACAAAAGATGTAATATGAAAAGAATGTTTCATGGTTTTCACAAAAATAATAAGTAGCACAAAAGAGATCATCATGTTTCTTGATCAGCAGATATTAGAATGATCTCTGAAGGATCATGAGACACTGAAAACTGGAGAAATGATGCTGAAAATTCAGCTTTATTCACAGGAATAAATTATATTTTACAAGATATGTAAAATGTAAAAATATTTCACATATTACTGCTTTCTGTATTTTTGATCACCTTAAACAATAAAGAATTTAACCAACCCCAAAATTTGGAACGGCATTCAACAATTAAAATTCAATAAAATGACATTCAGTACGTGTATTATGAAGTACGTCTAGCGTAATTATCAATGTTATCAATTATTTTAGAAAACATCTAACCCTGCAAATAGATGTATCACCCCACAGACTGAAAGATTCTGTTTTTGAGAAAGTAAATGTAATGGTGTATCAATAATTAAACTTTGATGAGACAAACTTTAAGTTGGCTTGAGAAAGCCGGAGCAGAAAGTTTGAAAAAGTTTAAAATAGTTTAAGAAGTCAAAAAAAAGTTAAAACAATTTAAGTTTAAAAAGTTTTAAGTTTGGTGTTTTCAGTCTGAAATAGTTAGAAATAGATAGATAGATAGATAGATGAGCCAGATTACAGACAGATAGATGATAGATAGATAGATGCCAAGGACCTCAGAGTGGTTGCTAGGGTGTTGCTATGTGGTTGCTAGGGTACCTGGTGTGGTTGCAAAGGTGTTGCTATGCGGTTGCTAGGGTACTTGGAGTGGTTGCTAAGGTTGTTGCTAGGGCACCTGAGGTGGTTCCTAAGGTGTAGCTATGTGGTTGCTAAGATACCTGGGGCTGTTGCTATACGGTTGCTAAGGTACTTGGGGTGTTGCTATGGCGGTTGCTAGGGTACCGGGTGGTTGCTAAGGTGTTGCTAGGCAGTTGCTATGGTTCCCGGGGTGGTTGCTTAGGTGTTGCTAGGTGGTACCAGCACCTAATTTCCAGTTCATTATTAAGCACATGTCAAGATTGTGCAAAGGACTTATAGTGTGTGTGTGTGTGTGTGTGTGCATTTGGTTCCAGTGATCTGTCCACAGGGCTCATCTAGGTGTTCTGGTCTCCAATGAAGACCATCTCTTTGTGCTGATACACCGTCTGATCTGGATACAGACTGAGAAGTCTGATTGAGTCTTTGGCAGAGTCTTTGCTCATCTGAACATTCCGTGAATGGGAGTCTATGGGACTTTTTTGTTTTTAATCTTCGTTTTTATGAAAACCGAAAGTCCGATCAGTTAGAAAATATATAGCACACCCGGTGAGATCAGTCTGAAGATCTGGGCTATGTATGGAGTCTGTAGAGTTAAAGCTCTAGGAGGAGTTAAGAGTCACAAATTTTAGTCTCAGATGAATAATAATACGTTTAAGTAGTAGATCAGTAGATCAGTTCTCAAGCCAACTTAATAAAGCCAGAGAACGCAGGCTCAAAATGAATCTGTGGAGGTTTGGAAGTTATGCTCAGAACAACATGACCAATGCAGAGTCATTTAAATTCCCCAACAGCCTCAGCAGAACCTAAAAAGCCATTATATCCAGTGGGGCCATCATCATTAAGCATCATTAGCATGCTTTTGCCACCATGGGCTGTTGACATGACATGATTTTAGACTATAGTCTCTGCCTTAAACCCACAGACCACCACAGTCCATTTACTGACCGTCTGATGACCACAAAAGACCTCAAATCCCATCTTCAAGGCCATGGTTTTTTTTTTACTTTTGGATGATATGAATTTTATGACAAAGCCTACACCGATTTCCACTCATCTGCCATTTTTTCTTGTGTTCTTCGATTGTTTGTTTTTTTTGTCTATTATTGAGGGATGTACTACACGCTTCAAAATAAAGGTTCCAAGAGGTTTTTTTGTTTTTTTTTTGCACAGATGGCATTGAAGAACCATTGCATAAAAGAACCTTTCAGTGAACAGTTATTAAAAGAACCACATAATTTTCTTATTGTGAAGGACATTGTAAAGTGCAGGTCATATGATATTTTAAAGTGTCCTAATATTTTGTTGGAGTCCCCTAAAACTGGTTTAAATGCATCTAAGGTCAGAAAACATAGTCATTTTCTCAGAATCATTTTGCAATGATTTCAAAATGGTTCGTTTGAATCGATTCGAATCTTAAGGTCTCTAAACCCCTCCCTACCATGAGCCAACTCTGCTCTGATTGGTCAGTTGGCCAAGTCTGTTTTGATTGGTCACCACAAATAAATTTGTATACTTTGACTTCCTTGAATACATGAGCATTGCACGTTTCAGAATCGTAACCCGTGCAGGTGTTTTTATATCACTGTATTTCTAAAGGAAACTGACTGTCTTCAGGAAATTTTGGATGTCATTTTCATTTCATCCTGCATGTAATGTCTGATAAATTATTGTTTGCGAGTGGAGCGCTGCTTTGTATCAAAGTCTCCTTAAGACAAGTCATGTCACTCGGCGGCCATCTTTGAAACGCCTCTCAGGCAAACATCCAATTCTCCCAAACTGTTTACTAAGCTTACAATTAAATTTCATAATTGAAATCATCAATGAAATCTGACAACAACTGTGTAATTGTTGTTTCTTTGGCTCAAATAGCCTTATAAAAAGCTTATTTCTCAAGCGAGATCAGCCAGTGTGCATGCGCAGTCCTAGGCGCAAGTCTCAGAATGATGACTGTTTCTATAGCAACTGGAACTTCTAACGGCAGATGCATAGACATATAAATACTATTTACGGTATATGTCTATGTGCAGATGCGGTGATGTGCTGACTTCACAGATCAGCGATTGGCTATTTTATTTAGAAGGCGGGGCTTCTTTTGATTGATTAAGCGTTGCATTTTCCCCATTCAAAACTATACGAGTGACACGTCTTGGGTATTCTATAGTCTTTGTTTGTATACAACGTTACCAGGGAAACCTAATCTCTACCAAGACAAGTCTCTGTGGGCAGATCAGACTTTATTCGTATTTCACAGGCAGGCGGGGATTATGCAGATATGTTACCTAGTGACGTATATAAATGAAAATGTAACGTCTCATTAAGGCAATTCTGAGTCGACTCTTTCTTTTGAGAGACAATATCTTTCTTTATCATGCACGTTTTTCATTAACAAGACTGTCTACATTAAAGTACAGCTACATTACAAATTGTTAATAAGATATTTTTCGAAAAACCCATATGACCTGCTCTTTAATATGGTGCAGTCACTTTTAAATCCAAATTAATTGTTTAAATAAAGTGAACAACATCTAAATTAATTTGTTAAAGGCATATTAAAACAAAAACAGTGATTGGTCACTTGTTGGTCTCTTCTTATCTAATGAGGCAGTGCATAGCTAAAAGTACTGCAATAAGACGTAAAACTTGTGATTTCAGTGCCTTGTTTTGATGTTATTAAACATGTGGTGGCAAATCTTGAAGAAGCCAAATGATATCTGCAATTTTTACATACGCAAACCAACAAAAAATCTTGCTCAAGTACAAGTGTGCACTATGCTTTCTCTTGGTTTTCCCTCCAATATTTAGCAGTTCATTGAGTTCATTTCCATTTCTTAATTGAGAATGTACTGTAGCCTGTTATGGTTGGTTTGTGTCAACTTTACCTAAATTCCTGCTCTTCTGGCTCACTTATCACGTAGAAACACACAGCACTCTGATCTCCAGCAGATATATTGTATGTGGAAACCGCAGGAGTAATGTAACATGCGGCTCATCATTTGACAGATTGTTTGAAGTCTGACAATATTGCTGGAGGAACAGAGCTGACAAGTACTTCATCAAATATTCTTTGAGTTACTGGGAAAGAGTCTGTTATTAATAATACAGCAAATGAGCCAGAACAAAAATAGGTGTCAAACTCAAAAGTGAATGCCGATGGGATGGTTGCTATGATTCAGTATGAATAAATATTACCTCATACTTCAGTGTATGAGTGTTGAGTGTTGAGACAAGAAACGGAACAGGCTACTGGACCGCAAACACCTTTTTAATTTTTTTTTTTTTATTTATAGCAGCCTATTTTTATTTCCTAGTGAATCAGTGTTATAGTATTTTTATACTTTAGTATTTATAGTATTTATATACTATTATAGTATTCTTTTTTTATATTTTTCATTTGCTTAAATTTTTTAGTGTTCATTTTGGATTTTAGTTTACTTCTAGTTTTCATTTAATCATTTATTATTATCTTAATTTATTATTATCTAAATCTTATTCTATTTCAATTATTTGCTAAGGCAATTTTAATCATTTTAATTTGCATTAATGTTTTCATTTATGTTTTTGATTTTTTTTTTCAGCTTTATTTAAATTACCAATAATTATTGATATCATTGTAGTTTTAGTTAACATTGTTTTTTTTATTTCTGTCACAGTGTCACTGGATTTTGCCAGGCATAGTTGTGAATCAACGCAAGTTTGACATCCACACATTGCCAGTGATGTGCTACTGTAATAAAATGCACAGCACATGTAAATGTTGAGTAAAATATTTAACTTTTACTTGATTGAACTTCATTGAACATTCACTGAGCTCACTACAATGCATTCTGGGATTGCATACTGCATGATGCTGTTTACATAGGCAGCTCAAAGCTCACTAGGTAAATGTTTGGCAACAAAAGCCATTTTTAAAAAAGAAAATACATCAACACTAAAGTTTACTGATATTAATGAAATGATGAATAGTTTGCATTGACACTCCAACTGCTTGACAAAGAGGCAAATCTGATGTGAAGATTTGCCAAAACACTTCGGTTGAGTTGACATTCACATTCAGTGGTTGTTTAACCAGGGATGTTTACACTAGTGCATGTCATTCGTTTTCAACGAAATGTTCAACCTATTGCGAAAGTGCATTACATGGTGCCATGAGCACATCAAAACACTGAAACGAGATACAATTAACAAGCAACCACCTGCAATGATATATACTGCGCTGTGTGAACAATCTGTCCAAGATATGAATGATATGAATGACTACATAAGCATATGGAAAGATGTAAAGACAACGTGCCTTTGTGGTCTAATCCTCAGAGATCTGGGATGGTCTAGATCTTTCCGTGGATAAAATCTATTGCAGATTCTTTTGCGCAGTCATCCGTCAATACGGAGGTTTAATTGATGTAGAAATAATCTGACTGTCAAAGGCGTGTTAATACCACCTTCCCTAGTTGCTTACTTATGACGGTGCAGGGAGAATAGCAGCATATCAACAGAGCTGAATTCCTAAAGGCTTCATCTAATCTCTATGTGCTGTTTGCAATCGGAGGTTGCAGAATGAACAGGCTGATACACGTAGCGACTCCAGTGACAAGATGATGAGGGATCTGATAGGATAGGATCTGAGACGTGGTAAAACTACTGTCAACTTTCTGAGCAAGGCAGGAACTATTTTTGAGTTTACTGAATCAAAGATTGACACGCTGCTTCACACTAGAAGCCAAGAACCTATAAACATTAAGCACAATATGAGAAGATTCAAACTTTCAAGAAAAGCAATAGCACTCCTATTCTCAACAAGACATGTTTTGAGGTTGCTGTGTGCAAATTCTAGACTGTATTAAAGCATAAAAATACCATATGTTTGCAGACATTTAGGTGACTGGTTCATGCATGCTTGTTTCTCTGTAAAACAACATACAGCCAGTGTGTTCCCTGTCAGAATGTCTGTTTTTGTTTCGGTCTGTGTGACTCCGCCCACAGCCAGTCTACTCACCGCAGGTTGCCAGTTATCAGAAGGATTTTTCCGGTAGTCGTTCATTTTAAACAATAGTCGATTAATCACGCGTTTATTAATAAACCATTCAAATCAAGTGCACAGACAAAGCTTGCTTCAGCGCACCGGCAGAAGTGATGATTATGAATGTGTCAGTGAAAAAAAGTAAGGAGACTGCATTAACGTTTTAATATTTTGATAAAGTAAGGCTTTCTTTGAAGTCAGCGACACTGACTTGTCCTCTCTTTAGTGATGCGTCTGTATTTCATATGGATTACACAATATGAGAATATTTGTTTTCCATTTGAATTGATTCATTTGAAAGTTTACATAGAGTTTATATTTTGAATGCCTGTAAAGCTATACACAGCGTTTCGCTCTCAAGTTCACAGGCCAAGACAGCAGAAAGGACATACTGTGTTGCTAATACTTACATATTTCAGATGATAAGTCATATTTGAGGTTGATGAATGATTCGAGCATTGGTTGCACCTGATGTATACTGTATTACCATAGACAAGCCGTTAATGATCTGTTAGTCACTGACTGCGTGACTTCGCCTGTGGATTTTTTTTTTTCTATGACTAAGCGACTAATTGAAATTTGGTCAAACAAGCCCCTTTTGTCGACTATTAGGGAGCAGCCCTAGAAAACACAATATATTGCAGCCAAGAAAACTGTCAGAAATCACAGATTCCAATCTACCTCAAAACACTCTACATCTGTCTAAAATATTTCAATATTTTCTATGACCAGAAGTGCAATAAAACATGGATAAATCAACTCAATGTTAATTGCCTTCCATTGTCAAATTGACCCTTTACCTGGTGTTTGATTGACAGGCGATCTGACCAATTATAACACAGAATCTGACATTTCTGTCTGACAAGCCATAAATGAGTAGATTAGTAGATTAGATGAAATGAGTAGATTAACGTCAGAGGATTTAAACTCCAAAAAATGTGCATTGTCTTTCCGCAGTTGCAACAAGACACTTTCTGGTGTTCATTCATGTTTATTTCATGTTATAACAAGTGAGAGATGATTGGTTCACATGCCGCTTGAACTGTGGGTCTACAGGGATCTGTCACAACACAAAGAGCCACAAAGTGGTATTTATTATTTGAATTTCTTAAAAAAACGACAGATTTGAAAGCTGAGACTTTGTTTCATACCTAAAATAACCTGCTCTGTTTTGTCTGTAGGCACATTGTCAGTTTTCTCTTTGCTCCGAGATGTATTTTTCAATGCATGAGAACATGATGTGAGCACCACGGCTTGTTGGACATAACAACAGTAACGAAGGGAGGCGGGTCTTTGTGAACGGTCAGTTGTACTCATTGTGTTTGCATGTCCTCAATCTGGCAACCCGCGTGAATGTTAATTCTGAGGAGGAGGTGCTGGGAGTAACAACACTCTACAATATTTTCAATTTGGACCCATGGCAACCGCTAGTTGTCAGTATCATATACTACACCTGTGAGGCATCATTCATGATGACTATGACATGAGCAACATAGAAAAATGTAGGGTTAGTTGAGGTTTGTTCAAATCATGTATGATGAGCATGTGTTGCAGGGATTATGGATTTTTGAAGGTCAAAACATGGTAAGGTGTTTGCATTATAAGCACTTCTGGTGAAATCAACATCTTAAAATCAATGTTTAAATGCCTGCAATAAGGTCTATTGATAACATAACCTCAAAATGTTCTCCCATTTTATTTTAAAACATTTTACATCAGTAATTACCCTATCAGATTTTTTTAAAAGCTTTAACGTTTCTTGGAAAAGGCAGTTGTCAACAAGTGGCTAAATGTGACTATACAGAGGTTGTCAGGAACGTTAAAGGTTATTATAGCTTTCACAGCCTTGTGTTTATAATTACACACTTCAAACTTTCAAGGAAGCTGTTTTTTATAAATAATAACTGAAGTTTAGCGGTGGTGAGGTGTTGAAGTCATGCAACTGTGGTGTAGTTAATTCATAGCCCGTGTTTAACTTCTACAATTGTATTCAGCCTTCAAAATGTATAAAAGATGTGTTATTTTGTGAATATTAATACAGAGATTTATCAACTTTTTATTTTACTTTTTATTTGTATATTTTCTGCAAATAATCCAAAAGCTAATGGATAAATCCTATAGAGGATTTTTGTGATGCTAACTTCTGGGTTGGTCTAAAAATACGTCATGCTCTATAGTAGCCTAGGAATGCTTGGCTTTCAAAAACACTCAAAATGACAGACTTTTTGTGCAATGCCAATAAAAAGGTGTTTTGAAATGCTACACACCTAAAAATAGAAAAGAAATGCACTGTTCTCAGCCTTGCCATCAGGCCTACCAGCCCTGCGGTCTCACAACAGGCCATGGAGACCATTTATATGCAAATACATCTGACAGTTTCAATGTGTTCGCATTATAAAAGACAGACGTTTGATCAAGACGAATTTCAGATCAGAGTGTTTAGGTCTCCAGTTGTGTCTTTTCATCTGACACTCACCTATAAACGCTCAGAACCTCCTCTCTCCATTTTTGTATCATTTCTTATGCTTTGCTCACTTTCAGCTTCAGTTAGATTGTGTTGAGATTCATGTGTTTATGTGCATTTAAGATCAATGAAATAAATCATTTTGATGCTTGATATTTACATAAGGTTGCATACTTGATTAAACTTGATATGTCTTTAATATTTTATTGTTTCTTCTTGGGCTCCTTGACATGTTTTCTCCTGTAAAAAACACCAAAGTCTCAAATCAAATTCTGAGCATCTCTATATGAACATTTTGCAAGACCAAATCATTTCTCACAAAGCTCTCTGAAATACTTCACATTTACTGGAAAATACTACATTTCTGAGTGAAAGGATTGATCATGTTTTCCATTAGTTATGGCATTAAATACACATAAATCAACATAAGAGTATATGCTGTTAAGAATATGAAATACAACTTGTGTATGACCTCTGATGTAATCGCATAATTAGTTTCAACTGCAGAAAATGATAAATCAGCTTGTGAACCTGCCATTACACAGGAGACTTGTTCAGTTTCCATAGTTAAAAAAGTTAAAAAATTCTTAAATATGCATTAGATCATAAATGCATTGCATTTCATTTGTAAATAAATCTTGTCATTAAAAAACATGAATAATGTTTTGAATTCCTTTGAGGCAATTTTTCTCAAAAACAAGATTAAATTAAATAATTATCATCATTTAAATGATTATCTCCATAATGATTTGTAGTTGGCTATAAATATATATAGAAAGCCAGAGATTTTTCCCATAACTCACTGATGTTTTTCTGCCACAGTGACTCAAGAATCATGGATCCAGTCACATAAATGTTCATGAATGGCCTTACTGCAAAGTCAGTTTGACAATATCTTTATTCATGAGTAAACAAACATATGAGATACAAATTCATGCTGAATGCAGTGTTTCTGTGCTCCCTGGAAAATGTACAACAGAGATTTTACATTTAATAGCTAAAAATGTAGACCACATGCCACGGTGATATCTTGCACCTTTTTAAATATGAGATTGTGGACCCTAGGTGGCTCGCACATTTTTCAATTGAACCTGAGCCTGTGTGGAATTTCAATTGGATAAAATGGAATCAATTCACCAAGAGTTTTAATTTGCACATTCTGATTAGTCCCATTTCTCAGAGCTGTTCCCAATGAATACAAACCACGTCTAATATGCTAAGCAATGCCATCACCTTTTCTCATTACCATGCCAAACAGACATGAGAGGAGGGCAAGCGGATTGTACACGTTGACCTGTAGCACTTAAGGGTTTTGTTAACTCTGAGGCATACCAAAGGCCCTTTTAGATGAGCCAGTTCAATTTGTTTCCATTTTGGTCAGCTGTTGTCAAGGCTCTGTCCCAAAAACACACTAAATTCTAAAGGAACAGTTCACTAAAAAATCAACAGTAGCCGAAAATGTACTCACCCTCAGCCCATCAAAGATGTAGACAAGTTTGTTCTGTTCATCAGAACAGATTTGGAGAAATTCAACATCACATCACTTGCTCACCAATGGATCCTCTGCAGTGAATGGGTGCCGTCAAAATGAGAGTCCAAACTGATTAAAACATCACAATAATCCATATTATCACGACTCCAGTGCATCAATTAACATCTTGTAAAGTGAAATGCTGCATGTTTGTAAGAAACAAATCCATCATGTCCAACAAACATCCATGCCTCCTCGAGTGAAGATATTCATATTCAAGATACCCATTCACTGCAGAGGATCCATTGGTGCAATACTAAATTCAGATGAAAAAACAAACTCATCCACATCATGGATGGTCTGAGGGTGAGTCAATTTTCATCAATTTTTCATTTTTCGCTGAACTATTCCTTTACTACTGAGAATACAGTGCATACTTGATGCACTAATGCTTGAAATCAGGCTTGTTTAGCTAGAATCTTCTTCCACATAGGCTATGCTTTTAGTGCATACACATTTACATGTTTATGACTTTCATGCAATTTCACATTATGGTGTTTCAATAAAGCACTGCATTTCTAAACGGACACTGTGAAATCTAAAATTGTTTCCTCTGAAAATTCCTGTGTGCCTTAGCGAGATCTAAATTCATTTAGTCTCTGTATCAAAGGAGCAGTAGATCAATGGCAGAGAATAGCTTCGGGTCTGTGCGGCAAACGCCCCTTAATCACCTCTCGCAGTTTAAATCAACTTAGCACCATGAAAGAGTCTCAGGCCTTTAATGACTCGCCTTTGGTAACTAAGTCAACTCCTTCTTAATAGAAACCAATCAAGGCCTGCAGCAAACTACACGCAAGGAGTGAAATCAGTTATCCCTGACTGCACATCGATCAGCTGAAATATTTGAGGTGAAACATGAAACATGTTGATCATGAGAATAGACTAATTTTATGTATTTTTCATTTTCTTTGCTTATGTATAAGGGAAAGCGGTACCGTTTTTTTGTTTGTTTGTTTAACATATATACATATTTAACATGCAAAAAACATGAACAAACAATTACAATTACTTTTCTATAATCTGAAGAACCTTCTTTCGCCACAAAGAACCTTTAATGAAAGGTTCTTCAGATGAAGGTTCTTTTTGGAACCATTTAAACAAATAAGGTTCTTCTATGAGAGCGTGAAGCACCTTTATTTGTAGTGTAGACCACCAGACCATTTTTAATGATTTTATATCATTAACGTTACTCTGTCTGTAAATTTGCGCATTTGGCAAACAGTTTTATCCAAAGCATTTGACTACAGTGCATTCAAAAGTATACCTTTTATGAGCACATAAAAGTGAAAAGTAAAAGAGTCCTAAGAAATTCATCTATTTATTCGTTCATGCACACAAAAGAGACTGTATATACATATAGGAACCGTAGTTTCACTCGACTTCCTATAGCAGCTCATTGTTTTGACGCCTCAGCTTCAAACCCCGCATTCGTTTAGTAACACAACACCGCCCTCTGCCAACCGCACAGCGCGCTGTCATTGGGCTCCACTACAGCCACGTCCTGTCAATCACAAGCTAAGCTCCTCCCACCTCCTGCCTCCCTCGCAGCCGCTTCCTGTCAATCACTAACCAAGTCCCGCCCACAGCCAAATTTTGACTGTAAACATCCCGCCGAGAGCGCGCGCCATCTTTGTCGGATTCAATGAGAGGAAACGGTTGCTAACTTCTCTCCGCAGGAGGGGAGAGAATAAACTAGCCGCAATCAACACGGATAACATATTTTGAATGGTACGTTCTGGAAAATGTGTGTTGTTGCGTATAAATGTGCTTGCGACGTGAAATATATTAGTGGGAGGGTGAAATTTGACGCTTGCGTTCCTTACGTGCTGTTGCTAATCAACAGTTGGCTAATGCTAATAGCTAACGATAGCTTGACAATAATGCGGGTTTGCAGGAATTATTAAAATCTTACGCATTATTGATTCCTAACGTTTAGTCGTCTTTTTGCGAACGAGAAAAATAAATTCAGTTATTAATAGCTTATAAGTGATGTATATCGGCTATTTTAGGGATAACGTAAGTAGCGCAGTTTGCTAATCAGCAACTTAGCCGTTTAAACGCTTGTGGGGAAATTAACGCAACTCCTTTGCATCATAAATGCATTTGATTGTATTTTGCGTGTACAACTTTCTGCTGTTTTGCATTGGATAATACGGCGTTTTGATGGTATGCAACTGTTTTTTTCCTCGCCTTCATGCTTTAATGTTGCTGTAAAGGCGGGCAATGCTTATAAATGCTGTTAATGTAATACATGTGACTAGTAACTCAGACTGTGTATAATAATTAATGCAAATCTAAACCTGTGTTTTGGTGTCTTGCATAAGATTTGACTTTTGCATGTTTGTGCATTTCAGTGGCTGGTTGTGAATTAATTTGCAATAAAAATGGTGCATTCTGTGGTTCTCATGTATTCTGTATCTGAAAGCCTAGTGAGTTACCTGTGATGCTTAAGTTGCTGCCTAGGTGGGCATGTTCCGTTGCATAGGTTTGGAGACGTTACTATACTCTGAAATTTTGAAAGAATACTCTTGTGTCTCCTTCCAGGTGTAGCAGAGATCTCAAAGCATTGACCAGACACCAGGGCAATGTTTTACGCCCACTTCGTCCTCAGTAAACGTGGGCCGCTGGCCAAGATCTGGCTGGCGGCCCATTGGGACAAAAAGCTGACCAAAGCGCATGTCTTTGAATGCAACCTGGAGAGCAGCGTGGAAAGCATCATTTCACCAAAGGTAAGCCTAAAAGGCTGTTTCGTCTTTGCTTTTGAATGGTGTGTGTTCACGTATGTGTTAATTCTGTTTTGTTACTGTTAAAATAGGTGAAAATGGCTCTGCGTACATCTGGCCATCTTCTCTTGGGCGTGGTGAGGATCTACCACAGAAAAGCCAAATATCTTCTGGCTGATTGTAATGAAGCATTTATCAAGATCAAAATGGCTTTCCGCCCAGGTAGTGAATCTGAACACATTTTAGTGAAATCATTTCAAAGTTATTTAGTTACTAGAATGCATTTTGTTTTTTAGGTGTTGTCGATCTACCAGAAGACAACCGCGAGGCTGCATACAACGCCATCACCTTACCCGAGGAGTTTCACGATTTTGACCAGCCCCTTCCTGATCTGGAGTAAGAAACACTTGTCTTTTATTTCCTACACAATATGTTTGATGTACATTAAGACACAGACTGTGAACTGTGTATATTTTGCATTTATGATTTATAAATTAAAACCCTCTATTTCAGTGATATAGATGTAGCACAGCAGTTCACCCTGAACCAGAGTCGTGTTGAAGAGATCACCATGAGGGAGGAAGTAGGAAACATCAGCCTCATGACCGACAATGACTTTGGTAAAAACTCAGTGTTTTCCCACAGCTCTGAAACATACTTGTGTTGGATTATTTATTGAGTAATTCTATTAAACTACTAATCATATTACAACCTGTAATTATATCCATTCATAGTTCTATTAAAGTCATATCACAATTATAGAAATGGAAAAGTTACATAATTTAAAGCTGCATGCTTGCAATAAACAAATCCATCATTAAACATTTTTTCAACTTCAAACTGTTGCTTCTGGCCAAAATATGGATCCCTCATTCAAAATATTGCTTTCTCCAGTAAAAATGTCACCTTTGTTTGAATTGGTAGAGAAATATGCACAGATCAAGCATCATTTTCAAGTGGATTTTGATGTGCGAGGACAACAATTGACTGGAGGAAACATTATTATGGATTATGGACCTGTATTTTGGCTGATATAGTGATGGATTTGTTTCTTACAAACACACAGCTTCACAAAATGTTAAGTGATGGACTGGAGTGATGTGGATTATTTGAGTGGTCCATTTAAGTAGTCAAACACTACTTATTCTAGTGACTTAAGTGATCCATGCAACTTTATGCTGATAATTGCATATTAGGTGACTTTGGCATGGATGATCGTGAGATGATGAGGGAGGAGAATGCTTTTGAGGTGGACATCATCCATGGATCCTCTGCCGCCACCCTGCTTCTGGAAGCTGAGCCTGGTCCCGCTCACCTCCCTGACAAATCTACCAACCTTGATTATGACGACTTTGGGGATAACAACCTGGAAAACAGTGATGGTGGAATTCTGAGTAGGTTTTAATTAGGTACGAACTGTGTATTGTTCATATGATGATGTGATACTAAATCTGGTGTCTGCTCCGTTTTAGTGGATAAGATTCTGAGCAATGAGGACGGTGGTGGTATATTTGATGATCCTCCAGCTATCACTGAAAGTGTGATGATGGCTCAAGACCATGGCGATGATGACGACGACTTTGATGCTTTTTCCCGTAAGCAAAGCCTACAAAATTTTTTAGATGTAACTTGTCTCTATAAAATAACTAGAAATGGGGAATATAAAGTAAACTTTTTTTGCTGCTGAAATTTTCCCTGCCATGTGAAGCTTTTACAGAAATACAGAAACAAAAAAAAGTTATGTTTTTCCCTACTTAAAAACAACTCTCATTTTAAAGAAACATTTTATATTGATTTATGTAAAGTGGTTTAACCAAATAAAATGTAAAATCTTTCTTGACATCATTAATATGTGACGTAATCCAAAAATGTTTCTATTTTTTTAAAATTAGTATAGAGTTAGTGTTTGGTTTAGGGTTAGTTGTAATTGTGCATTATGTACTGTTATTACTATATTAAGTACATGTATAACAAAGATATTGTAAAAGTGTTATCAGGTATGTTTCTTACTAACAAATAATTTCTTGGTGTTTTACTACTGGATAGCTTGAACAAACCATGCCATGTCAAGAAAAATATTTTTTAAATATATATTTTAAAAATCCTAATGCACAATTATGAGGATATAAAGTAAGGGGTCTTTTCTGTAATAATTGGTGAATTGCATTTTATGCATTTTCCAACAAATATGAACAGAAATTCATAATGTCTGCATTATTTCAGCTCCTGCCGGTCCTGACAGTCCAGACTCTGGACCAGTGGAGCCTCTTCCCAACACCACAGACCAGACAGAACAGACCACTCTGGTGCCCAATGAAGATGAAGCTTTTGCTCTCGAGCCTATTGACATTACTGGTAAAACTGAATAATACTTTTGCATTAAATTGATTGATCAGATGCGTCTGAGCCTCGTAGCGATCTATATTCAGAAAGTTATGTGTTAAATATAGGTTAATAAATCATTTGTGGTATGTCCCCAGTGAAAGAAACCAAGGCTAAGAGAAAGAGAAAGCTCATTGTCGACAGTCTGAAGGAGTTGGACAGTAAGACTATCCGTGCTCAGTTGAGCGACTACTCTGATATCGTCACCACGCTGGATTTGGCTCCTCCTACTAAGAAGCTGATGATGTGGAAGGAGACTGGAGGTGTGGAGAAACTGTTCTCATTGCCTGCTCAGCCTCTCTGGAACGGCCGACTGCTGAAGGTGATGGTTTGATCTTACGTCACTGTAACATTATGTTAAAGCTCAGGGCTGAAATAATAGGAAATGTGTGTATTGTAGATGTTTACTCGCTGCTTGACTCCACTGGTGCCTGATGAGCTGAGGAAGAGGAGGAAGGGAGGAGAGGCTGACAGCCTGGAGGACTTCCTGAAGGAGCTGGAGAACCCAGAAGTGCCCAGAGAAGAGGCGCTGGGTCACAGGAGTGAAGTGATTGGTAAGCTTGCTGTTGAGTGGCTACATAAACATGACTACTCTGTAACACACAGGATTTCAAACTGGTGTCCACAGGGACCACAAGTAAGTAATAGGGGGTTTCCAGAAACGTTAGAGAAAAACACTGGATTGGGAAGTAATGTAATATTTAAATAAATATTTCAAAAACATCTAATAGTACAGTACTTTAGGGAGTAGAAAATGCATAATAACGGATCAAAATATTATTTATTGGGTCTTAATCAGTTATATTAGTATTATGTATATTAGCTTTTTTTGTTTGTGTGTGTATGCATGCATACATACATGCGTACACACACTCACACACAAGTTTATTTTCATATGTTTTATTTTAAAGTTTTAGGAGTATTGTTGTGTTTGTAATTTTTATCCTTTTTCTTTACATATAGCTAAACAAAAATGGTAATGAACTGAAATATTTTTTGTAATATATACAGTGCTTAATTTTATTTCAAGTAACGAAGATTAGATTTCTTTTCATGGTTTTAATCAATGTGAATGCATCCATAATATGTGTACATTGAAAAATATAGTTCTCTTTAAAATTTTTGAATGGGAAAGATCATATTTGGGAGTCATTGGCTAAAAGATTGAACCTCCCTGACATAATACTGTCTAGTGTCACAGTCATTTGAGGCCTGAAGTGTAACTCTCCTGCTTGTGCCCTACAGATCAGACCATCATGGAGGAGCCCAGTATGCTGCAGGCTTCCTCTATGGAGGGCAGCAGAACCGCTCTGGATGAGTCCATGATGCCACCTCCATCTCGCCAGCGTGGAACCAAACGCAAGTCGCTTGAGAAGGAAGCAGCTTTGCCTGTAAGTGAACAAGATATTCATGCTGCCTAGTAAAGGTTTTGGAACAAAACCTCAAGATGCTTAATTGTCATTCCAGCCAATGGGAGTGTTGGATCAGACGCTTCAGCCTGTGGATCAGTCGATCCTTTCCCAGCAGCTCGACATGCCCCAGGTGGATCTTCCTCCTGAGGACAGCAACAACCTCTCTAGACTGGTACCAGAGCTGGACCTGTTAGACGACAAGGGCAAGGAGAAAGACAAGGACGACAGCGATGAAGAGGTGAGATGTTTGTTGTTTACAGGTGATTAAAAATGTTTTTTTTTTTACTTTTCCATTAGTATGTAAGCCCATTCCCACTTCTGAAAAAATTACCTTTTTTCCTCACAATTGTAAGAAAAAAAGAGAGTCAGGATTGTAAGTGGGAAAAGTACCAATTGACCAATTGCCTTTTTTGTGGTTGGGAGCAAAAAAAAGAAATTCTGAGAAAATGTCAGAATTCTGAGTGAGTATTAACTCAATTGCAAGTAGAAATTGCTACATAAATATGAAACTTTGAACTTGCAATTTGATATTGAGTTTATATCTTGAAATTCTGGCTTTATATTTCACAATTCTGAGTTCATCGTGCAATTCAAAGGGAAAAAGTCAGAATCCTGAGTTTGTCTTCATTTAGAATTGTGAGGGGAAAAATCTCTCAATTATCAGAATTGAGCAGAAAAAGGAAGAATTGTGAGAGAAAAAAAGTCTTAATAAAATGTTTTTATTATTATTTTTATTTTAATCCCGTTGCGGAAACAAGCTTCCATATGTTTCTGATAATTGTTTACTGTGTTTTAATGAACAGGGTGAGGAGGGACAAGGAGGAGACCAGGACCAGGAGGAGCGACGGTGGAACAAGAGAACTCAGCAGATGCTTCACGGTCTTCAGGTTTGTATTTGGACCATATGTTCACAATAAAGATGTTTGAAACAGATTTCCTCATTCTTCTGTGTTTTGACAGCGTGTGGTGGCTAAAACCGGAGCCCAGTCTATCAGTCTGCTCGAGCTGTGCAGAAACAACAACAAGAAACAGGCTGCGGCCAAGTTTTACAGCTTCCTGGTGCTGAAGAAGCAGCAGGCCATCGACCTGACGCAGGCCGAGCCGTACAGTGACATCGTCGCCACACCAGGACCGCGGTTCCATATTGTATAGATGCATACTCTCTATTTTTTGTTTTTAGTAGTTGTATTTAACAGTTTTGTTTTGCTACTGTTGCTTTTTTGTACCTGTTTTGTCCTTTGGGGCCAATTTTGAGGGTTTTGAGTCAAATCCAATAGATCACGAAGACATTGTACCTACATAGGTGTTATTTGTTAGTACATGTTGGACCTGCATATTGTCAAAACCATTGGGATTTCAGTTTCACTACTTGTGTTTGTTTTGTTTTTCTCTCCGTTGTTCTGTTTTTATTTTTCTTCATAAGCTTTACCCCAATAAGTTTTACATTTGTAGTAGAGTTAGTTATGTGTACATTTTAACTTTTTAATAATGTCACAATTGAGAGACAAAGGTTTATTTTTCGAGACCCAAGTGGATTTAATGACATAATAGTTCAGTGTTTTGTATCTCTCTTTTAATGGCAATTATGATTATTAAAGGTTTGTTAAACTCCTACATACAATTGGAATTTTTATGCACTTGTGATTAAATTTTGATATTGATTGAAATAAATGTTTCCTATGTTCCTCTCATTTTACATTGTATTTTATTATTTTTACTAAATGGGATCTATAGTATGCTTGGCACCAGTACAAATTTCATCAGAGGTTGGAAACCTTTTTTGACCAAACAATTAAGCTGAAATAACGTTTTCTAATATATATATGTATATGTACAGTTGGAGACAAAATTATTAGCCCCCTCATGAAATTTCAGTTCTTTTTCAGATGTTTCCCAAATGATGTTTAACAGAGTAAAGGGAATTTTAACAGTATTTCTTACAGTACGTTTCATGCCTTATTTCAGTTTGCCTGTTATATATATAAAAAAATGCTAAGGTCATTATTATTAGCCCTCTTAAACTATCTGTTCAAGGCTATGGAACAAACCACTGTTGTTCAATGACTTGCCTAATTAACCTAATTAATCCTCTAAGCCTCTAAATTACCCTGTAAACTGAGGATGAGCATTATTCTAAATAACTAGTAAAATAATTTGTACTGTCATCATGGCAAAGACACAAAAATGTATACTTGAGAAAAAGAACTTAATGCTCATAAAAGAGGAGAAGCATATACACATTTATTAAAGCATTTTCAAGTGTCAAGAAGTTTGAAGAGAACCACACAGTAGAGAACAGAAGCAGGAAAAACTATTGAGAGAGGTGTCTAAAGACCCAAGAACAACTGCCAAGGCATTAGTGAATGATTTAGTCAGGTCTGGGATTCATAGAGATCATAGAGATGATGCCTGTTTGGAGTATGAAGGGTCAGGAGCTCAACCCAAAAGACATCATCTCTAGAGTGAAACAATGAAGTGGGATGTTTCAGTGCGTGTGGAATTGTCAGGGTTGAGTCATGAAAACGGAAGACTATGAGATTTTGAAAGACAACCTCAAACAGTTTGATGGTTTGGGTCGACGTTTTGTCTTTCAGCATGATAGCAACTCAAAGCATAACTCATTTCTGGTGTAGAACTACCTCCAAATGAGAAAAGTGAACATTGACTGGCCTGCACAAAGCCCAGACTTGAATCCAATATGAATCTGTGTCTCTGACATGCCTGAAACTTGTTGAGAACTACAAAAGACAACTAAAGGCTGTTGTCAAGCAAAAGAGATGCACTATTGACTGCTAACATTAAAGTGCTAAAAATCTTTGCCTGTAGACTTTTTTTTTTTTTGGTATAGTTTTTTTTTTATAGTTCAGTTTCTGCTTGTATTACAAAAATGTCAAGCTTTCTAAATAAACAATTATATTTAAAAATATTTAAAAAGTGTTAAAAAAAAAAAAAAAAAAAAACTTTTTTAAAAATATATAAATATTTATAGGGGGCTAATGATAATATAAAAGTATATATATATATGTATAATCTGAAAAAAATAAAGTTTAATTTACACTTTGCACTACACTGGCCTTTATAATTAACAGTGCAATAAAGGACAGTAACCTTTAACCTTTAATCCACTTTAATTTGCTGGTTGTAATTAATCCGTCTGCAGCACGACGTCCTAAGCAGTGTATACTATCAATACTATATCCCACAATGCAATGCTCTTCTTACAATTTATTTGGACATTTCTTGCACAATTAGGCTTGACAACAGTATAACATAACGCTGTTTCAATCGTTTATTCTTACGCAATGTGCATTTATTCACCTGCTAAATGGAAAACAGTGGGTAACGTTAGTATACAGTATGTACTGCTCAGAAAGCAATTCACTTTCTACATTTTAAAACACAGCCATTGTGCGGTTTGTGGCCAATTAACTTTTAAAGTGCGAGCTGCTGTATTATTACGCGATTAATATAACAATGCAGTATTTTGGGATTTTAGAACGGAATCGTAAGAATCCGTTATTAAAGTTTCTAAATAGCGACTCTTATTTTGCCACTGTAAAAGTCTCCACACAGGAAGTGATCTGAGCGTCCCGGAAAAACCTCCTTGCACGTGCTTTGGCCTTTTTCCTCTTCATCTAACAATGGCCAGCCGCAAAGAATCAGCTGCTTCGGGTTCCAATCCGCTGGATTCCCCGGTGAAACAGATCCAGATCGATGGACTGGTGAGTGAGCTTCGCTGTGGAGCGTGAAGCGGCTCGTGTGTTGTGTTTAGGCTGGTAGGGGGAGCTCAGTCTTCACCGTTCACTGGAACAGGACGCGCGCCGAAAACACACCGTAGAAATAATGGATTTTGTGGTATTAGTTTTGTGGACGTGTACTATGGTAATACCAGGAATTAAACACGCTACTCCCCGAAGGTGTGAAGCGGTGGTACATCCGTTTACTCCCATCACTGTACTATGGTATTTTGAGATATACCATGGTACTGAGGTTACTATGGTATCTGTTCTTAACTGAAGGTACAGTGTTTCAGTGTACCTTTATACCACCGCGATGTTCTTGGAAGTATTTTAAAGTGCGCAAAATGTCCTTAGTATTTAGAAGTACCATACTATTACTATGTTTCAACCATTTTTTAAAACCTGTGCAGTTTTAGAGATGTTTCTTTAGAAGTGATGACGTCATGTACTACTACTATTGCGCTCTCCCTACTTTTCAAAAGTTTTAAGATTTTGTTATATTACTTCAACCAAAGCAATTCAATTTCAAATGCTGCATTTCATTAATCTAAAATACAAACGTAATGTTTGCATATGTTTTTAGGATTATGAATTGAGAATTTAAAAAGAACAGATAATGTTTTATAATATTGTGTTTACTGTAACTTTTGATCAGTTTAATGCATAACTGCTGAATAAAAGCCTTTTGTCTTGCTGACCTCGGAACATTTAAATAGTAGTGTACTCTAGTTTTATATGATAATTCAAACTAATTGTTATTACTCCATTTATTTATTTATTTATTTATTTTTTGTAGTACCATTGTAGTGTAATGATATTCTTGGAAGGACTTTGTATTTTTAGGTTACAGTTCACACAAAAATGAGCTTCTTTTTACTCACCTTCATGTTGTTCCAAACCTGTATGAATTCTTCTATTTCTCTGAACATAAGAGAAGATATTTTACAGAATATTGATAACCAACCTGTTTCTGCTTCCCTTTGATTTCCATGGTATTCTGTGGAATTTCTTTTCATATGGCTGTCAGTGGCTGTTTGGTTACCAACATTTGGCAAGATATTGAAAATTAATATGGTTTGAGACGGGCACCATCACAGCACTTCATTTTATTGATTTTAGGCTTGCTTTGTCCGTCTGGCTGAAATATATGAATATGATCAGCTCAAGAGCTCTTGTGCACCGTGTATGGCTTCTAAATGTTAATGCAAGAGTAAGCTAATACTAACATTTGTCAGAATTGATGTTTATTTCTTTAAGCCTAAAACTTTTTCTTCATGGAAAAGTAAAAGTGCAATAAACAACAACTTTTCATTCTCTTCAGTCGCAGTGGCCGTTTTCTCATTTGTTATTTCTGTAGGTCTGCAACTGCTGGCCTCGTTTTTCACTTTAATTTAGGTGCCATACATTATTTTCCTGGAATTGTTTTTCGAAAACATTCTACGCCATTAGTCTGCGTTCCCTTATACAGACTAGTGATTGCCGTTAGATAAAGGCTGAAGTTTGAGCACAGAGTTTGTAGTTTGGCATTTGGTCTAAACCCTCCAATTATCATCACTGTAATGCATGCGGACGGTCTGCTGTTTATCTCCTGGTGCGCAGCAGAACTGAAGTGTTTGCTTAATTAAAGAGGTTGTCTGAGTTTGAGGTTGATGCAGTGCTGATGTGTCGTGCGCTGCATTAAGTATCACTGCCAAAAGAGGGCGAAGTTGTCTCAAAGAACAACACACATCCTGTCATTATCTGGTGCAGTAGATTGACCTTGATAGGACAGTCGCTTGCATCTTTATCCATCCTACGTTTCAATACCTGTCATAGTCTAAAGGAGATGGTCAAAGCTGGACTTCTGTATATAATGAGACTCCTTCAGGAAGCTGGCTATTTGAAATATTTTGTGCTTTTTCCAGATCTTCTTATCTTTTAAAACATCTCAGTAAGAGGCACGCACTGAAATACATGATTCAAATAGCTATTTTAAGCATAATATTTCTCTCAACTGGAGTTCTCAAATCTCGTTTGCACTTGTTAAATTAAAAACAGTGACTTCAGATGCGCTATTGGTTCTTGCTTGTCACATGATTTTGAAGTTTAAAAACTGCAGATGAGAGAGATGAGATTATCTGTAATTAATATCAGTCACTTTGATGACAACTGAAATTTTTCTTCTACCTTAATCCCATTTTTATCTAAATTGCACTCTACTGGCATAAAATAAAAATTTTGGAAAAGTATTTTTCTATTTTGATTGTAACTATATATATATATATATATATATATGTGTGTGTTTCAGTTAAAAGAAAAATACAATGTATAAAAAATTATTTTGATGAAGTTAACAAGAAAATTTCAATTCCAGTAATAATTAGTTTTGGTTATCAGTGCAGTATTTCAGATTGTTTAGTTTTTCCAGTCGTTAATATTTCACATTAACTTAAAAAAAAAGTTGATAAATAACAAAGAAATAACAATAAATCACATATTTCATTTCTTAGTTAGAAATAAGAAATATTTATTTGTATTTATCTGTATATATAATATATATTTAATTATAAATATATAATGTTTAATTTATTTTTTTTCCCCTTTCATTAAGATTAACAAAAAGAAAAAGTTACAGTAACATTTTTTTGAGGTTATCTGTGTAGTATTTGTTTTATATTTTTAGGTCATTATGTAACATGTCCATATATCTAAGCCAGTTCTCTTATTAGGCCTGATTTCAAGCTTTTGAGTGCAGCTTTCTCCTTCAGCATTGAAAATCTGAAGTATGAGCTCATTTGTACGCGTGGCGTGAAACTGTTCAATTACGATGTTGTCAAAGGCTGTTCATTTAGAGAGGAGGTTCGGCGTGCGGTTGTTAGAGATCTTGTTTCGTCATTGTTTTATGAAGATGGATCATAGGCCTCGTCGTAGCAGAACGACAGTCATCAGGCTATGGCTGTGCGTCCTTGCTCGGCTAACTGACAGGGACAGACGTTAACGTCAGCGTGATCCGTGGGGAACGTGTTAGTGCGTTTACCTGATTGCCTCGGGCGTGCGGATTGCATCACCCCTCAGCTGAGGCAAGTTTGAAAGCAAGAAAGCCCACGAACGCTTGCGATGCACCGCAGAGAGAATGCTAGTCATTGCAAAACGAAAGCGCCTATCAAAAATAGAACTGGCAAGCGTGCAATTCTCCCGAGTTCAGGGGGGATCATTAGATGGAGTGTTGAGGCTGTGTTGTGCTGCTTTGATGGGGCTGTGTAGTCTGCGCGCCGCTGGAACGCATGCCGCATGCCCTCATTAAGTATTCTGTTACTGTCACCCAGCTGATGGAGGAGGAGAACAGGGGGGTGTGGAGCGCCACTTTGAATCTGTGGTAAAAAAGCCAGCCCCCTGAGTTCCCTCGCCCCCTCCGGCCCGCGCTGACGGCTCGTCTGACAGATGGGGTTCAGGGGAAGTCAGCGGCGGATCTGAGCTGATGTGGCATCGATGTTGCTCTCTGATGGTTGTTATAAGATGCCTTTGCATAAATCGGACTAGAGCTTTTAGAATGTGTCAATGTAGAAACTAGCTCCGCCTTTTATTTCAGCTGAGGCCGCACAGGGTAATGGTTAAAGTTAACTAATAGCCATTTTGCCTTTTGTTTTAGGCTTCATTTAGGAAAAAGAAAACCCACTTTTTTCTTAGTTCCAGTAATATTAATAGACTTTTAGCTTTATCTTGCCTGACACATCTTAGCAACAATAAATTAATATGTAGTTAATATTTAAATGATTTAATATCTTAAGTAGGCTAAAATCATTATTTAATGATATTGCAGTGTAAATTGTATATCGAAAGATTCCGAAATTTGCTGTTTAATTTTCAATTTGTAATATTTATTTTATTTAAATTCAATTTGAATGAAAATTGTATGTTAAAATAGTTTGATAATAAATTAGAGATATTTAGGAAATTTGTTAATTTTAAAGGTGGCATTTTGTATTTATTAATATTTTTTTATATTTTTTATTTAAAAGTACATAATCATTTTAATGCAAATTGAATAGATAAATATAAAAATTAGAGAGATTTGGGAACTTTAGCATATCATAGTGGCAATTGTTTAGGATTTAGTTATTTTTATTATTATTTTTTTATTTTTGTAAAAAAACAAAAAAAAAAGGTAATTAGTCTGATTAATTAATCATCGCAGGAAGGTGCACCATTCAGTTCACTTTTATGCTGAAGAGCCTCTGAGAGGTTATTCACATCATATTCTCTTTTAAAATGTAAATGAGTGTAAATGTCAACATCATTTGTGTCTAAATGTCTGTAGTCTGTCAACCAGAACATGAGCGCCTTGTTGCATCAATATAGAATTTAGACTTTTATCCTCAAACATGATATTTTATTCTTAAATAATTTTGTTTATTTTTAACTAAAATGTCTAGTAATATGAATACATTTTTGTACTGCTGCCAAACCTAATTTAACGAAAAATAAAGAAAAAATCCTTAGATTTTAAACTGAATATATTTGGTATGGTTTTGGTACAGCATGGGAGAAATTTATTTTGTTTGGGTAAAAATCTACAATCTATGTAGTAACTAGGGAGCCCTCTTTTTACATTACTATTAGGTTACAATTAACAACAGAGCCCAAACTTAAATTTAGTTACTAGTTATTTTTAAATATAATAATCAACACTCAACTTAAAAAATATGTGCAAACATGTAAGTTGCACATAATGAAGTTCAAATGAACTATTTTCATCCCTAGTAAAAAAGTAACGTATTTAAAATATATTTATTTAATACTAAGTACAGTTCAAGTCTATTAACACATTAACTGACAGGGAACTTAAGACCTACTGATATAAAAAATGTAATTAAACTTTGTGGCGTATTACTTGTGCACAATGCATATTTCTTATTAATAAGCCTAAAATGCGTTTCGCAATAGTTCCACTTCAGCACAACCAGTATGCTAAGTATGTCTTTAACTGGACTTAAGCACTGCTTCTGCACAATTAAAGTGCATTAAGTACAAAATTAGTTGTTCTAATTTAGCAGACTTTAAGTATACCAGTTTAGTATATTAAAGTACTTATTATTTTATTAAGTACATAAATATGAAAATGTATTCATAGTATGTATGAAATAAATGCAATTCAAGTACAGTTAAATGTAATTGTTTTTTACTAGGGATAAGTTAAAAAAAATAGTTTGAAAGCTGTTTTATTGATTTCTTTTCGATTTTGAAGCACTGATTGACCGATTACATGAGGCGTGAAGTGGAATAAAAGTAGTACAAAATAGAACCAAATCTGTTCTTAACCGTAAACTAAATAAAAAAAATGCTGCATTGGCAACAAAGGTTGGTGTTGGATTACAAGAAACAAACACCGCTAAAACAATTAACACCAACGAGGAGTGGAGCGTTCTAAAACAGCATGTTTAGTCGTTTAATCAGCCTTTAATTGCTTGGAATCAAATGAGCGATGATTCAAACCCTAAGATTGGAACAACGGGAAATTGGATGCTGCTGTTTCCTGTTCTTTTATGCGTTACAACTGCTCAGGCAATTAGTGGCATTCGTATTCCCCCACATCTCGCTGTCGTATTGAGCGTTTCACCATGCTTCTGTTTGCACAGCGTCGTCATCGTTGCCGCTGGCTTTGTGTTGTTTTGCCACGGCGGCGCAGACTGTATTGCCCAACCAAGCACAGCTCAATTCATTTGAGGAAGCAGGTGTGTGACTTCCCTCCTGAATGATTTAGGGGAACGGGCTTTTTCACAATTCTTCCAGCACGACGCCTCGACTCGAAATGATCAGATTGGCAGGACTCAGCTCGGAGAGTATTGACTTTACTGCTTTTTTTTCTGTTGACCTTAAAGCCTGTTACAAACTCTCAAAGAGGCAACAATAAGCTTTGGAAAACAACATATAGAGCCTCTAGCTCATGTGGAAATGAGGTGCTGTGGACACCCACCATATGTCTGACCACCATCTGTGTGGAGTTTTTAAAGCCAGACAAAGGTTGTAACTTTGTTTACGGGAAGTCCATCCATAATTAATTCAACACACCACCGTGAAATGCTTCATATATCTTTACAGCAGGGATGTGGCGAGCGCTGTCAGGTCATTTGGGCTTGACATGTTACTCGCACCCAGAGAATTGTGTGTAATATTGCCTCTAGCACACTGTTTTATGAATGTTGTGGTAAATGATGGCAGATTTGTTCCGTGTGGCTCCGGGCTACAGGAGGGGAGCGATGGGAATCGTAAGGTGTTTAATGATTCCGATTCCACTTAATGATTTCTGTGCCTTTGCGATTCCTTTAATGGCTCTTAATGCAAAAAATAATTGATCTAAGCTATATTACTTCTTGTTACGCCCCCCTCTGAAATGCTGTTTTCTGATTGGTCAGTTGCAGTGTTTTGCAGTCATAAATTTGTGTAAATCAGAAATCATTCTAGTATGCTAATTTGCTGCTCAAGAAACGTGTTATCGGTCATGGTACTTCATATTTTTGTGAAAACTGAGAATTTTTCAGAACAACGTTGCATTAAAATCTTTTGGGACATAAATGACTTTAATCATACTTTTGAATAATTTAGTGGATTCTTGATGAATCATTTTTAATATCTTTAAAAAATAAAATCTCATAAAAATCTCCTTTAATTTAATTGTAGACTTTTATATTTTTAAAATATAATTTTTATGGTTGTTTTTTTTTTCCTTTTTGCTCTGAGTAAAATAAAAAGCAATGCTTAACATTCTAATACTTCAACCAGAATTAATAAAATTTTCATTTATTGTCTAGGCCTTATATTAAACATTTTATAGCTATGGTATTTAAGTTATTTTTTTAAATTATTATATATTATGAGGTTCTAATTTTTTTTGTCATTTAGCTATACTAAGGTAAAGGCTTTGCTCATGAATATTAATTACATGTCATTTACGCAGCATGCGTAACTTGCTGACTGACAGAATGATGTTAAGTGTGTGCTAATCAGCTTTATAATGAACAAATCCTACTGTTGTAAAGGTTTTGTCTCATAAATATTTAATGAGCTACTTGACTGAACACTTCCTCAAGCTTACGAAGGGACGTCTGCATGAGCAGGTTAATAAATACATACTAAACCTTTCTAAAATTTCATGTTAAATGTTACATACAGGTTCGTTTCTGCATTTTTTTTTTAAAGAAAATTTGCACAATGTTATTTTCACTTTCAAATGCCAATGATTGATTACAGTCAGTTGGGCATGTTTTAGCATGTCTTCTGTCCACTTTGGTGAAACAAAACAAATGTTCGAGAACCATTAATGGAACCTAATGTCATAAAATCATGTTTCCCAGTATATATATATTTTAAAAAATGGCATCCTATAGCAGTGATTTGAGGTTGGAATTGGATTGGCCCACTCTTATCTGCTAAAGTAACAGCAAATATGACTTCCGCCTCGTCTGTGCAGCATCTGTACGCTCTAAATGCATCTCCTGCCTCGACACATCATATGAAATTACAGATGTACTGATGCACTTTAGTTCCCCATCAGATATTGGCGATAGGAAATGCTGTGTCCCTTCTGAGAAACATGAACGTATCGCATCAGGCCTTGGGCAGAGTGAACTGGTTAGTGGGTTTGAAGAAGAGTTCTTGCTTCTGTAGGACTTAGCAGAAGAAAAACCCCCACTGGATTGGTATTCAGAGAAGCTGTGGAGACGGCGTAATTAGACAGTGAGTGTATTTGTTCTTCCATTAACCCCAGGTCTTTCTCCATCTTTTTCTGCTCTGAGTGGTCGCAAAGTACCATGTTAAGATGGAGGAGCAATCTTCCATTTAGCTCTCCAACATGCATTTTAAAGCGACATGCTCCGCTCTTCACATTCATGGCTGTTTTGAGCGCAGACAGATTGATATTTTACCCCTCTGCCAATCTTGAAATCGAAGCTTGCACATATTATTATTCTCCTGAGAGCTGTCTAAAGCACATGGGCGAATATAAGCCTGGAATTAACATCCGTCTTAGGTCAGCCGATAACCAGTGGTCAGCTGAGATGGATTAGTGTTGACTGCATCTTAAATACACATAAAAATGTGCAGAACATCTGAATATTATTGTTCTCAGATGTGTTTTTAATGTAGAAACATGCCTTATTGGGGTCAGGAAATTCTGAGCATTTGAAAGTAGAAATTTGCTGAAATTTTATTCACCCTCAGGCCATCCTAGATGTAGAGGAGTTTGTTTCTTCATGGGAACAGATTTGGGGAAGAATGAGAGTTCAAACGGCTGATAAAAACATCACAATAATTCACAAGTAATCCACACCACTCCAGTCCAGCAGTTAATGTCTTGAGAAGTAAAAAGCTACATGTTTGTAGTAAACAAATCCATTAAGACATTTTACATGATGTAAAACCATTGCTTCTGACTAAAATTTTCCATCCGCAATTTCTCTAAAAATGTAAGGGGTGGCAAAAATATCATATCACAATTTCTGTTTGGTTACTCAAAATATCTTATTTTGTGTTTATCACAAGAAAGAAATTAATACAGGTTTGGCAACATGTAAGTTAGTAAATAATGACACAATTATAATTTTTGAGTGAACTATCCCTTTAATGAAAGGTGGCGGCATGTTTAGTTCTGTCCCTTTAAGAGCTGCACACATCTAATATACTGGCATGTTTTTCTCTTGATTGTTTACTTTCACTTTAGACACAAGCAACTGTGTTTAACGCTGTGTGTTTTTGACAGTATTACCAAAATCAGATGTGATAAATATCTTAGTTCAGTAATTAGGCGCTATTTGACAGGCTTTTAGTTCGCTCGCGCGCTTCAGGTATATGCACTGG
>JAUMHE010000068.1:19482189-19494265 GCA_032359235.1 Enteromius mattozi | reverse complement strand
AGATATCTCCTACGCATACTCCTAGTTGCAGCAAAGAAGAACATTACAATTAAATGGCTTCAGAGAAGGCCTCCGACTCTTGAGGATTGCTTACAGACAGTGAGGGAAACTTATGGGATGGAAAAATAACGTACAGTTTAAGACTCAGAATGAACAATGGAAACCCTTAATAAAAGAGCTGGGTGAAACATGGGGAGGCAGCTTTTAAATATACCCCATATTATTTACTTTTTTAATTTATTTTTTTGTTTTTATTTCTGAATAGATCGGCTGGTGAATTTTTGTCTATTCTATATATTTTGACCCCATCCAAAGCTGTTGTTCTGTGTTTATTGTTTTAGAGTGTTTTTAGAGTTGTCATGCTGTGAAATGCAGTTTTGCTACAAAACTTTGTAAAAATTCAATGTGAAAAAGATTTTCATGTACGAATTATGACACTTTATTATTCTCATATGTCTTGCAAGAAGATGTTTGTTAATAAAAAATAAATAAATAAATAAAACAAATAATGTACTTTTGTGATTGTGAATAATGCAGTGTCTAGTGAGTGTAACTCTACCACTGAGTTAACACTGATGTGAATGTGTGTCACGTTGTACAGCGTATTGAGACAGAGGCGTTAGAACTGCAGATGTTAAAATAGTACAATACTATGATATTTCTTAAAAAGCAGATCCTGGAGAAATTTGTATTTTTATTCCACGATCAAAAATCGTCATATCGCACACCCCTAAAAAACGTCATCTCATCTGATGGACTGGAGTGGTGAAAATTATAGTGACGCTTTTGTCAGGTGTTTGGACTCTGACTCTGACGGCACCCATTAGGGTTGCCGTGGTGAGGAAATCTCACCGGTTAATCGAAATGTAACGACAGCGGTAATACTGGTATCACCGTGGTCAACGTTTAAGTTTTCCATCTTTTCCTCCTTTCCTTCGGTTTTAAATAGCCTGGAAGCACCATGCGTGTTGTATTTTCACTTTTAAATTTGTGGCAAATTGGCAACAAGCAGTTATTTGCTTTTAGTATATTTGAGTTTACCCACTTTCCCTCACCTTCCTTCGCTTTTAAATAGCCTAGTTTAAAAAGAACCGTGCATTTTACTGTCACTTTTACACTAGCGGAAATTAGTTTGAAAATGTAATTCAAGCAATGTAATTCATGTATTGAATGTTGCTTGAATGTAATTTAAGCAACGACAAAATACAATACAGAACATAGAACTTTTATTAACCAAACGAATAAAAATAGCTACACCAGGTTCCTGATCGGGCTGTGTGTTTGTGGTGTTGCAGGTGGTGTTGAAGATCATTAAGCACTACCAGGAGGAGGGCCAGGGTAGTGAGGTGGTACAGGGTGTTCTGCTTGGCCTGGTGGTTGAAGACCGTCTGGAGATCACGAACTGCTTCCCCTTCCCCCAGCACACCGAAGATGATGTCGACTTCGATGAAGGTGAGGTGCACGGCAATCTCCAGAGCTCCGTTCTCTGGACGGTTAATCATTGATGATTGCGCTAGGAGCCCTGGGAAGCGGCAAGAGAGAGGGATTATTTGGATTTCAGGGCGAGAGAACTGTGAAAAGGGGAATTGCTTTTCGCTTGTATTTTTTTTTTATAGTGTAATCACGAATCGTTTTGATTAATAGAATTTGCATTAAAATACCTGCTTTGTGTGGGGCGACTATATTTTATGTCGCCACACATCCGAAACAAGCTGAGAGCGGTGTTCCTGAATTAATTAATTGCTGTTTTATACACCATTAAATCAAGACAGTGACTAAACGGTCAACTCTGATCCTCTTAGCAGCATGAAAAACAAAACTCTTCATATTTGGAAGAAATTACACAGAAAGCAGGCAGTGTGGCAGTGCTAGAACACTCCCATTGTAGTCACTAAAGCTGTCACTGCAAATTTACAGTTTTATCGCAGTTGTTTGATTCCCACCAACACTCCCATTGCTATAAATGAAGCTGTTTATAAACCTTTTTTATTTTTTGTTTTTTTCTCTCTAGGAGCTCCAAAGGTTATTTGGGGTTCTGTGGTATAATATATTTATGTATGCTAAATATATTTGAATAATAACAAATTAGTAGTAGTAGTAGTAGTAGTAGGAGCAATATTTTATTAATGTTGTAATTATTGTAAAATGGATTAAATATCAAAGTAAATGTTTTACAGTAATAATAATGAGTATAATAATGTTATTAAACAATTATTTAAAATATAAATATATTAAATATATTTAATATTTATAAATAAAATATTTTTTTAACATGTAATGGTTTTGTATTTTAATAAAAGTAGTTTTATTTTGCTTTTTCATCAAAAAAAGTCTTCATCAATCGTTAATCACAATTATTGCGAACAGTGCTTTAACGGGAACTGCACATTGTTATTGTTGTATTAAAGCAGTTTTTTTTGTATTTCAATAAGTCATTAAATTTTGAGTGTTCAGCAATCACAAGATCAATCACATTTGATTTTAACAATAAATCCATAGAGAAGAGCTGGTCTGTCAGCTTTAATAGTTAAATCTTTTCCGGTGGTTGTTTTGATAATTTGCTATGGCTGTGAAAAATAAAACAAAACCTAATTTTGTTGTAATTTTGGATTAAGAAATGGCAAAGGCAGTTGGGGTGAAATTTTTTGAAAACCCCTGGTTAAAACAGTTAAATTGTCATGTTAAAGATATTTGTTAAAGATACTTTTGTTGCATTGTTACATTACATGCTATTGTGTTCGGCACAACATATAGTGAATCCAAAATAATTCCAATAATTTTATATGCTTTTATCATTTGTACATGATGTATGTGTGGTGCAGACTACTTGGTTGTCATTTTTGCATGCTGCCAAATTTAAACACCTTTGCATTTAAACAGTTTATTAATTCACTCAATGGTCCCAATTATTTGAATTGATTGTGGGTCTCTACCCTTACATTGATTTTCACATCATACACTAAGGGAGGGTTATACTGCGGTTGTTTCCAGCTCGCCTTGCGTTTCTTGCCATTTTCACTCTCCAGCTGTAGGATTGCGTCGTTCTCTCCAAGGCAGGAAGCGTTTATTAGTTTTCTGCACTGGCCTGGTTCAGCGGTGGTTGTAATTATCTCCTGGACCTTTATCGGCCTGACGTCAGGCGTCGTGAAGAGGTCAGCACCCATCCTTGGCACTTTGACTGAGTGAATGACCTTGCCGTTAGAGACTGCTTGTTAGCGGCGTTGAACCGTTTGGCTGGGCTGAGCACTAACAAGCTGCAAGTCTAGATGCAGCAGGACCAGAGACCAAACCGGGCTCAGAGACTCTTCTTTATCTCTTCAGCCAGCGTAAGAAATATCGCTCCCTAGTGCTGCCGTGGCTTGAATCGATACAGCAATGCCTGTTATGTGGATACAGAGATACACTTGCCGTGATAAGAGCAGGCCTGAACTCAGGTACTGTACATCTGCTCATATATTTACCACTGGGATGCGCTCTGTTATTTCAAAGCAGCCAATAGATCAACAGGCTGGTCTCTTGCTGTTCACTCTCAACAGTACATAAAAGTAGATTAGTAATTCAAGTTTTTGTCACCAGTGAAATTTCTCTGTTCTCCATACTAATTTTGATAGTGCAGTAAATTATGCTAGTGAACCTGCTCGTTTAACATGAAAACTGTCACAGCTACAGAGGGTTTTAACAGAATAAATCAATTAAATGAACTCTGATTAAATATGTAAGGGAATGTTGCAATTAAGCACATTGAAATGTAAGCATAAATACATGCCATGTCCTATTTAGTCATTCATACTTTCCCTTTTGCTTTTATTTATTAATTTAATTCATGATATATTGATTTGCTTTTTCATTTTAGGGGTATTTTTTGCATCCCTCAGGTTATTTCACTCTTTGTTTATGCTTGCTTTTCATTGCGTTATTTCAGCATTCCATTTTCCATAACTTTTTATATTCATTTTTATTTAGTTTAGACTGTTAAATCCTTCCTTTATTCAAATGTTTCTCAACGAGATGAACATAACATGTTTTTTATGCAAGAAAACAGTCAACAAAATAGAATTATGGCTAAAGAACAAATTACAAGCGCGTTGTTTAGCATCATACTTCGCCTTTTAAAAGATCGTAAGTGTTCTAGGTTTCAGAGTGGCATTTTCACTATATCAGCATAAATTTTGCATTTTGTGGCATAAATGCATTAAAGTTGCAATTATCAATAGTTTTGATTACATAATGGCAATATACACACAGTCAGACATGCTCTTTTTGCAGCTGTGATGCCTGATTGCCAGATTAAACCTGGCCTAAGTTTTCTGTGATGATTGCTGGTTTAGAGCACCTTTTATAGCATTACTGATTGACTACCAGGTTTAAGGTTAGTACATAAGACCAATTAAAACCCACTTTAAAGGAGGTTTATAAATAGCATAAATTGTACGTTCTCAATTCATATTTCGTACTAAAGAAATGTTGTCATTTATTAATGCAAAGTCATCACAAAAAGAATTATTGCCCGAAACTGCACTTTGCTTATAGCGCTTCCGAACTTTACTTAAGCTAAGATAACATTGCAATGGTTACTGACTAGTCTAAAAGTAAGAGCACCTTCAGAAGAAAGTCAAAAACATTGTGTACATGTGTGCAATTTATTTTCCATCAAACGGTTTAAACAGCAGACAGGCTAAATGAAAATGCAAATACATTCTCTCTGGCAGCACTGCTTGGCACTTTTGAACAAGCAGAAATACAGCTGTTACTACGGTTACTCCTGTAAACAAAGCATCTCTATGCATATACACAATTTAATCAGGCACTATACGCCAATAACATGAAAAATGTCAATGAAACCTTTCTGAAGAGAATCAGTACCCTTTTATTCATAATATGTCCCCCTTTAAACCGTTAAATATGCTCCCACACCTTACTTGTCTTCCTGGTAGACGTTTCTTTGATCCAGCAGCATATGAACATTTGTCATGCAAAGTTTGAGGTAAAATGAATTCGATATTCAGATTTTCGCTTGTCAAAATAAAGGCTAGCAGCTGCAGTTTGGTTTAGTCGACTAGCCTCGCACATCCCTAGTTAGAGGCTTGAGTCTCTGTTTTCTTCTATAGATGTTTTGTTGATCTATATTGATAGCTTTGGACCCTCATTCTTCCGATGTGACACATGTTTTTGTAGTTCTTTATTAAGTTATCGGTCAAGTGCTGACTGCATGGAGGGATTTGAAAGCAGCTGTCTGTCATTCAGTTGAGTTGGTGCTTTGTTGTAAAGATATTGTAGAAAAAATAGTGTCATTTTATTGTGGTTGTTTTAATTTTATATAGAGTTGGTCCCAAAGTACAGCTACTTTTGACATCCCTACATGAAAGAAAAATGCTACCTGTGGGGTTATGTAGTTTGGCTCAACGTGAGCTGCCTGGTAAGTCCTGTCTCATAGACCACACTTGTGACTCATCAGTCATTCCATCCTATCAAGCACACGGTGTGTTTTTCCTGTCTGTCCGTGCATGATGAGTAATGGGATGTGGATAAGTGGAGCTTAAATTGCAGCAGATTGCCCGTCTATAGGACGCCGAAGGAAAGTTTCTTACGTCTGCTCCTGTTGGATATTCCTTAAAGTTTTAACAGGTGACATTATTGAGCTTCTCTTTTATTGTGGTCCTTTTAAGATATGCATTTGGCATTTTGTGAAATAAAAGTTTTTATTAAGAAGTACAATCAAAGTTTTGACCCAAACTAGGTAACCCCTACTGAGTGACCATATCATTCAGGATGAATTTTAATTAATTTTGACATTTACTGAATTGCTAGATGATTACAAAAATGTGTTTTTAACCTCCTGTCGTGCTTGGGTCAGTTTGACCCACACTCGGCATTCAAACTGCTTGAATAACTGGTTAAACTACTTATTTCCTCTTTTAAATGTTGTGAACAGTTCTTATTTAGGGCCATTAATGTGCATGCAAAATTTCAATGTGTTTTGAATGGTGAAATTGGATGGGGTGAAATGGACCCCCCCCCCCACTGGTTTCCAAGCAATTTTGCCAAGAATCAACAGCCATGTTACTTGTGCTTGTAGTTATTTGCGTCTGTCATGTCAAGTAAAAGCATAATTTGTTTTAAAATTATTTGTGCATCTAATTTTGAACAGAAATGAGTCAAATTGAGCAGAACGAAAATAACATTTTTCCCCCATATTTCCAACATATTTTATATTTTTAGTCCACAAATGTATAGTAGTTTTTCTATTTTTTTCGTAATGTCGTGAAAATTGCATGAATAAACCAGTGTCAGTTTGACCTATAATACACAGTTGTACCCATTTTTTTTTTTAACACTATGATGGTTAAACCCTATTTAGACGTCCCAAATTTTGATTACAGGCTTTCAAACCCCTGAATGTATAAGTCTAGGGTTTTTTATGCCCTGTTTTGTACCCTGTTAGTGAGCGTTCAGAGGTGGGCTGGTGGTCTGGCAGGCTGACGTGGAAACAGTCAGAGAGCAGATTGATTACGGTGGAGCTCATCCCAGCACCAGCGTGAGCTCTGGGAAGAATAGATGCGGTGCGCTTGATTATTGGTTGAATATCTGCACATCGCTGAAAGCAGCGACCCCGAACTTGATTCAAGTTTCCGGGGATCTTCTGACATCTGCTGATTCATTGAGCTCATGCGAAGGGAGGTGAGAGATGACAGAGGGGCGTCACGACGAGGGAGCTGGGCGAGACGTGGACGCTACAGGCAGAAAGCTTCAGGTGTGCGGCGGTTATCGATTAAGCGGACCCTACAGGGACAAGCACTGCCAGCCATGTGCTCCAAGATTAGACCCACAATGTGGCCCTTAGATAAGCTTATCTAGCCCACCGCACCCCTCTGCATTGAATCTAACAAACTTTCTATTTGGTCTGTGCTGTTCACATGTACGGCAGGTCAGGACAGGTGTTTTCACCCTTTTGTAATGAACTTGAGCAGCCACAATCCGTTGACATGATGTGTTTTGTCAGGTCAGCTGAACTCTTATAATGTTAAATTACTTGCCTGAAGTACCTCCTGAGATTTCATATATATGTTTGGAACTGTAGGACTAAAACCTTAAATCACAGTATGAGTAGTTTTATACCAAGTTAATGGTATATGTAAGAAATAATTGACGATGGAATGTTGAATTATTGAAAATTTATGCACACTTCATGGTGGTAATGCAGCCTTGGCATTGAAACTTTATAAGTGGCATTAATTTTCTATAATTTAGCATTACTGAGTTAATAAATTTTTTTTTTTAACTTTTACTGCAGTTACCATATTTTTAGTGACATTTGCTTAATGTTTTTTTTCTTGGAACGAACTTACTTAGAGTTTAACTTTTCATTACTAGCCTGAAAAATGCTTGTTCTTTTATGAATTAATAGGAAGAGAATAAATTGAAACTTGAGTTGCTATTTGAATAGCATAACTTATTTGGTAGTTGGGTTTTACGCACTGATCTATATAATGTTCTCTATTATAGATCAGTGGTTTTACCATTTAAATGACATTTTTTAATTTTATGTTTAGGTAATTTCTGTTGTTTTAATATGCTTTGTTTTTCTAAATTACATTTTAAATTAAATATTTTGGTACTTCAGTGTTAGCTGCATTGAATGAGTTCAGTTAATAATTATTTTATTTTATATCACCTTCATTTAAATTAACGAAAAATTGCTGCTTGGCAATTAAGTATAAAATTGGTTTAAATTTAAGTGGCATTCAAGTCACATTAAGTCAAATTTCACTTTTTGGCACTTCAACTACAATCTGACAGAACTCCTACAGTTTCACTGTAAACCTCTAGAGGTTTCATGAACCACCTGCCGGGAAACCTTGAGAACTATCAGACACCTGAACCTCTGGACTCTAATGTGCACCTTAAGGGTAAGTTAATCAGTGAGGAATCACAATCCATTTCCCGTTTGGTTTCTCAGGGGATGTGGCCCGCCATCATGACCCTGGCAGTGTTCCCATCTTCTACTTAAATGGCCTGATTTATTAATGGTCCCTGATGCCACCACTGAATGTGTCCTGTCCAGGGTTTTAGTAGATTGCTCTGCACCTCTCTCAAGGCATAATTAATCACAAGTGCAGGAAGATCAGCCACGGTGACTAGCACGTGTCTTCCGGGAATCACGCCACTGTGACTCCAGAGTCAGATGAAGGGAAGCGTTTGAAGGTATGAAGTCTCATCCCAGAGTGCCACTGATGTCTAAATGAAAATGTCTTTGAATTTTAAGTTTTGTTCAGATCTAACACCACCCGGTAGAAACTAGGTAGAGGTGTTTTTATGCAAGGATGGTCTCTACAGTATTTTCTCAGGAAGTATAAATGTGACCCTGGACCACAAAACCAGTCTTAAATCGCTGGGGTATATTCATCGCAATAACCAAAAACTCATTGTATGGGTCAAAATTATTTTTTTGCCAATAATCATTAGGAGATTAAGTGAAGTACATGTTCTATAAAGAGATTTTTTTTTTCTTTCAAACTTCCTACTGTAAATATATCAACTTCATTTGACGAGTGATATGCATGGCTGAGAACTTTCTTTTGGACAATTTTCTCAGTATTTCAATATTTTATTTTTTTGTAAAATTTATTTAATTTTTTTGCAGCCTCAGATTCCAGATAATCAAACAGTTTTATCTCAGCCAAATATTGTCCAATCCCAACTTATTTATTCAGCTTTCAGATGTCTAAATTTCAATTTTTAAAAAACACTTATGTGACTGGTTTTGTGGTCCATGGTCACAAATGTGATGACATTTGACTTAAAATACTTAAGAACTAGTGAATAGTATTTATACAGAAAGAATAATAGAAGAATGATAGCTAAAATTGCACTGGAATCCAGATGCAGACTGTAATTTTATTTAAAAGAAAAAAAAAAAAAGTAAATTGGTCTACTCTCCACACTGACATGTTTTGAAAACTGTGATTTATATTGTTGTAAAATGCAAAAATGAGCATTTCAATGGTTGCTTCAATTGGATCATTGCAGGCTGAACGATTGTCGATAGTGGTTGAAAAAGTGGTGGCAGGCAGTGTATTTTTTGCAAATTAGCATTACAGCTGAACAGCAGCAGAGCTCTTGAAATTGCACTTTGCCAGCACGTCAACAGAATTAAGCGCCATCTGTCAGATTATGAAAGGCTGTGAACTGACATGTCACATTCGTATCACATTGGATAATTAATCTACAAACTAGATTTGCATTTCCAGAAGGAAATGGCAGCACTTGCATGGCAGCAGAAGATGCTTGTTAATGTTTAGCAAAGTTTGGATTTTAGGCTTAAGTTTTGGCCAAAGAAAGTGACGTTCAGCGTGTCATGTATTATTTCAACTGAATTTATGTTGAACTTGAATTTAAAACAATTTAGTTTTTCCAGTTTTTTATTTTTTTATTTTTCATCACAAATCTGTGTACGATTGTAAGATTGTGTAGTTATATAATGGTTATTTTTAGAGAAGCCTGTTTGTGTCTTTGACCTTGCATTGAAAATATCCATTGTTTAATTTAAAAAGACCAGAGGTTTATATTGCAAAGCATTCCAGAATTATACTGAGTTGTATTTCAACATTACCTTTGCAGGCCTATACTCAAAAATGGTCATTAACAGGTTAATTTTAAATACATTCAATGTAATTAACAAGCATTAAGTAGCTATGCATATTAAATGAGTGTTGTAAAAATGAGTTATTAATTCTTAAACCCTTATACATTAACAAAATAAACATTTCATCCAATTTGACCTTCTTCCAGTTCATTGCAGTTCATTTGGCTGCAAACTTACTCCTCAAAGACCCTTCATTTGACATCATGACGTCTAAAACCTTTTTAAACAAAACTGTTTTTGTTTAGAGCGTGCTTTAAACTTCAACCGTAATGTTCATTGACATCGCCGCAGTTTCTAGGAATAAAGATGCCAAACATGAAACTAATAATAATATTACTGTGTAAAACAGTAACGGTAGCTATTATAATGGCTGTTGGCTAATGCTTGTTATAATCTGCTTTTCCGGAGGGCCATATTTCATCCAGCAGGCAGCCATAAGGCACTACTGCGTAAAATACTTAGTGGTTTTCGCCTCCCTAGAGGGTTCCTGCTTAATTGACTACTTGAAATATAACGTTCATGTTGAACCACACGATTCATTGTTGTGTTTGTCCTCGTCTAGAGTCCAGATGAGATACAGTCCTTCTGCAGATGTGAAAAGAGGCCCTTGTTTTGCCTGTTGTTGCATCAAACAATGAGGGACTAGCAAATCCCTTTCTGTCCTAGCATGCCAGAGCGCTCGTCCTTGTTATTCTGATGTTGCGCCAATGTAAGTCGTATTGAATCTTCTTGTAGCAGCACTTGAAATCCTACAGGTAATTAGAGGCTCGCCAGCCATGCTTTCAGCAGAACAAGTGTGAAATATGAAATCATGCGCCATTTGCAGATGTGCACCAGGACGTCGTTGGGAGGGAGCGGGCGCATGCGATTTCTTTTGTGCTTCTTTCTCAGCCAGCGGGAGGGATAGGGATTGCGTGAAATGCAGAGGGAGTGTCGTGGTGATACATGCCGCCGCACGTGTTTTCTCGCTGTCTTATTGACAGATGCATGTGTGACTGGAAGCAAACAACATATCGAGCTCCGGCGTCGGCGAGGCAAGCTAGCTAATTTTCTCCTCTCGAGCAGCTGCATAATAGGATCTGAGGCTCGCTTTGTTCCGTGTTCCACCGGGCATCGCAGATTAGCTGCAATTAATCTTAGTTAAGAGAGCCCTGTGTGTGCCTGACACCCTTCTACGCCGGGAGGCATGCAGCGCTGCCACCGCTGCAGAAAAGCAGAGGGGAAAATAAACATCAGGCTGCTTTATACGAGTCAATATCTTGTGCTCTAATGGGACGAGAGTCGACCAAAGCAACCCTTCATTTGACAAATACATCCCATCATTCAGGCTGTTGTTTCGCCCTTCCTTTTACTTCTCTTTCTTTGCACTGAACACCTCGCCGCTCCCATGGGATTCTCCTCATGGACTGTCTCCGGTCGCGGGCCCCAGCACCGGCTCGCTCTCTTTGAAATTTCCCATGTTTTCTAGTTGGCGTCATCTTCCCATCGCCTCTCGAATCTACAATGAGTTTGACATGCAGCATCTGCTGGGGAGCAAGAAGACTTCTTCAGAGTACAGATGAATCTGTGTAATGTCTAACGTAATGAAAAATCAATAATAAATGTCTTCCACTTCAGTTGGTTAATAACTTGGATTCAACAAGGTGGAATCAAAGCCAACACTACATTAATGTGTGCAACACAGCTAGATGGAACAATACAGAATGAAACCAAATATTTAAGAGCTTTACTAATTCTTTGACTTATAAAATGCTAGTGGCTGGTCATTAAAAAGCTTAGTTATGAGGCTCCCAGGGTTGTTGAGCCATTGCACCTTTCAAAATTAAACTGAAAAATAACTTTCAAATTCAGCCCCAGAATATGAAATGAGTTTATTCGAATTTATTAAGGTGGAATGAAAACCTAAACGGAATAACTCTGAAAAATCGTTTTCTGTAAAACTACTTTGAAATAATATCTTGTGAAACTTTGTCTTGACTAACGTTGTTTTCAGTTCAATCTTCAAATGCTGTCTTTGAATGTTTTGTAAAACATTTAAAAGGTCTTAGGGTTCAGGCTGGATATTGAAGTTGGAAATGTCATCTGTTGGAATGTGTGCCTAGTTTATGTACAGTGGGTCCAGAAAGTATTCGGACCCCCTTAAATTTCACTCTGTTATATTACAGCCATTTGCTAAAATCATTTGATCATTTTTTTTCCTCATTAATGTACACACAGCACCCCATATTGACAGAAAAACACAGAATTGTATTTATTAAAAAGGAAAAACTGAAATATCACATGGTCCTAAGTATTCACTTTGCTGTGACACTCATATATTTAACTCAGATGCTGTCCATTTTTTCTGATCGTCCTCGAGATGGTTCTACACCTTCATTTGGGTCCAGCTGTGTTTGATTATACTGATTGGACTTGATTAGGAAAGCCACACAC
>JAUMHE010000068.1:19455358-19475504 GCA_032359235.1 Enteromius mattozi | reverse complement strand
ATATTTTATATATATATTAAATTAAAAAAGTGTATCCTTTTTCTTTATTTTATTGTAAAGTGCCCTTTGGCTTGGGAAAAGTGTTAAACAATTAAAACTACTTTCTTTCTTTGTGTATATATCTCCTTTCTTTGTGATCAGAAAAGGAAGAATTTTCCGAATTTTAAAAAGTCAGTTTAAAAATAATCAGTGGTAGGTTTATATGGCTGTGTTTCTGTTTTTTATTTTTATTTATTTTTGTCGTTTTACAGCTGATTTGAACATGCCTAATTTCTTTTAGTTGCATTTTTCTCATATCTGTACAATAACTGGATGTAGGCGATGAAAATGAATCTGTTAGATGAATCAAACAATATATCTAATCCATCACACACCATTAGGAAGTCGCTGCATTAATATTATGCTCTGTTGAATTGAATGTGCGCTGGGGAAATTTGATATAGGGAATCAACCCAGCCATTGTTCTTCTAGCATCTCACTTTGATGCTCTCCCATGATGCACCAGCTTGAAGCCTTTTGCACTGACTAATGAATGGCCCTGGAAATGTCAAACTGTCTTTACCCAGCGCAATCTTTTCTCATATAGCAGATATAAACTCATTTTCTCTCTCTTGTGCTCTCTCTCTTCATCTTTTCCAGTTCAATACCAGATGGAGATGATGAGGAGTCTCCGGCATGTGAACATCGACCATCTCCACGTTGGCTGGTATCAGTCCACGTACTACGGCTCTTTTGTCAGCCGAGCCCTGCTGGACTCACAGTTCAGCTACCAGCATGCAATCGAAGAGTCTGTGGTGCTTATTTATGGTGAGTCTCATTAGTTAATAACACAAGATACCCACAGCGCATTCACAGGCTGGAATCATCCATGCATTCAGGATTTGACCATGCTTTGGATATTAAAAGATGCAAATATAAATGCTGTTCAAGGATTTTTTATTTTATTTTTTTTTTTTTGATGCCTATTAAATTTGCTCTGCATAGTAACTTTAATACTCTGAAACAATTATCACTCACAAGTGCTCCTAAAATGTAAGTGGTGTAGAATCCTTAAGAGTGTAATGCTCCCTTTTAAAAACTATTTGCAAACGGTTATGCAAAGTGAACTATTAAATATACTATAAATATAACTACAATCCATGCAATACTGTGCCACTAAATAAGTGTTTTGAGGGCTTAGTTAAAAAGGTCAATTAGACAGTTACTAATTATTCAGATTTTTGTTATTAAACCATTCTTTTATTTGATTAATCAGTCTTTTTTAGATTAAACACAAGAGGTCATTAATGATGCTTACATTATTACATGCAAATTCAAACTCAATGTGTCTGTAAATTGGCCAGAATTGCAGTTACCTGTCTGTAATATCCAAGAAAAAAAAACTTTTGACAGACTCAAACAACTGAAGATACTTAAATTTTATATTTTAAATGCATTTTGAACATTTAAGTTAACTTGCGTCACACGTCATATCTCCATCTGATGGAATATTGTCTCATACAGACAAAAACAACAGTTGTAGTATATTTTCAGTTCACTTTTTTTTCATAATGTACCTAACAGTCAGTGTCATAAAATGCGTAGTTTTGACTTTTAATTTGGGTTTTATTTGTGGACCACAGACGTTTTAATCGTCAACAACATTTTAAATGTTAAATAATAACAGTAAACCACATGCGGTAAGACTAATTAGGTCTTTTGAATGAGTTAACTATTTTGAACAATTTTTCCATCAGGTCAAAGATTGCCATAAATGCATTTTTATCACATTTAAGGCTCCCTCTTTACTTTTGCAATGTCAAAAGACTTAATTTTTAATTGGGCAGCTTTCTTGTTGGTTTCAGTGAAGGTATATGATACTAATACACTGCTGTTTTGAGGATTAAAGTATCTTGTGGTGGTTGCTGAGCTGGTAAAGCATAATGCTAGGTCAAGTGTTTGATACACAAATTCGCAAAATGTATGCCTTGAAAGCAATGCAAGTGGCTCCAGATGAAAGCGTCTGTCAAATGCATAAGCGTAAAGTGCATCTGGACAATGTTGGGTGAAGGGTGTACTCAGGAACCCGAGTATTTTTCTGCCCTGTATTCCACACACGGTTCACAGCTCCGACTGCCACACTGCTGTGCCATTCTTTATATTTAATCATGCCCCCTTTAAACCCATCAATAATGCAAGCTGATATATTAAAGGCTAAATAAAAATCTGCTCACATCTCTCTGCATACCGAGGAAAGAAGTCTTGCAGTTTAGAGTTTCATTGTGAATTTAGCAGATCTGACCATTATTGAGAACAGTTTGAGTGAAAGTCTTGCATTACTTGCAACTGAATGCACTTTAGTAGAATATTTGCCCTTTTTAATACATTTATATATTTGGATGTTTGGACTGTTTTATTTTTACAAGTCAGTTTGCATTGCATTCATCAGTTCCTGTGATTTGAACAGTAGCCTTCTGTATAATTTGGTTGTAGGTGTGTGTATTTATAGAGAGAGAGTTTATTTGCTAAATCAATTTTATCTGTTGTCTTTTTTTTTTTTTTAACACCTATTTGAACAAAAAAAAAAAAAACACCCACAGTTTTGAGATTATTTGGAACGCACAAAGTTACAATTTTTCTTTCTTTTTTTGTTTGTTTTTTTCATTTAAGAAGAAATTAAATATAAGCGGCTTAGAGTCCTTAAGAATCTAATGTTCCCTTTTACAAACTATTCGCCACCAAATAAGTGTTTTGTGGGCTGAGTTAAAAAGGCCAATTACAGACAATTACTAATCTGTTTGTTTTTCTTATTATTAAACCATTGTTTCAAAATTCTGTCATTAATTACTCGCCCTCATGTCGTTCCAAACCCATAAGACCTTTGTTCCTGGATTTGATGATATCAGAGAGCCATCTGTCCCTCCATAGACAGCAATACAACTGAAATGATCCCAGATCAGTTTTACATCGGTAAAACAGTCCATGTGACATCAGTGTATCAACTTCAGTTTTGCAGTGCTAGGAGAATATTTTTTGCACAAAGAAAACAAAAATAACAGAATTAACCCTATCCATTCTTCTTCTGTGACTTACGTCTTCCGCTATTTCAGAGAGTGTCGCATCACACCTTATATATGGAAGCTTTAATGTATTTGACATAATCAGCCTTGTTTACATCCAGGTGAAAGCATGTGTGTAATTTGTGATTCTTTACGGCAAGAGGAAAGCGCACACTTACTCTGTAAAATGACGAAAGATGTAAGCCACGGAAGTGCAGAAAAAGTCCAAAAAATTATTATAGATAGATGGTATGTGTATGTATGTGTGTATCTATATGTATATCTATATACACACACACACACACACACACACATTTATTTGCATCAGTAATACAAGCTGATATTGTTGATAAAACTGCATACAGAGGAAAAAAGTCTTGCAGTTGTAGATTCACTGTGAATTTAGCAAACCTGATCCTTATTGATTAAAACTGTTTTGAGTGGAAGTGCATTTCAAGACATTGTGAAATCCCACCTGACTTTAAGGCGATTAATGAAGTAAGGTGGATTTTTTTCCCTCTTACGTTTATGCATTTAGCAGGTGCTTTTATGTTAATATTTAAATGAAGTGACTTGCATTGCATTCATCAGTTTGATTGAAAATTCTAATACATTACAACATGTTGTAATTACATGACTAAGGCAATTTAATGCTCTGTTGTATTTGCACTGTTGCAGTAAATGTTTTTTTTTAATGTGTGTGAATATGTGTATATATATGTGTGTGTGTACACAGGCATTTGTGGTTTACGAGGACACAAATGTGTGTAATGACATGGATACTACAACATAAGCATGGTTTATGAGGACACTTCCTGTGTCCCCATAAAACAAAAGGCTTAAAACATACTAAACAGTGTTTTATGAAATTCAAAAAGTGCACACACTTTCCTGTAAGGGGTAGGTTTCGGTGTAGGGCCAGTGTAGGGCAATACCACATACAGTCTGTACAGTATAAACACCATTACACCTATGGAGAGTCCTCGTAAACCACAAATGCAAGTGTGTGTGTGTGTGTGTATATATATATATATATATATATATATATATGTATGTATGTATGTATGTATGTATATGTATGTATATACTTATCAAGTTGAAATGCATTCCCTGTGTTTCAAACCCAAAGTGCCATGCTTGTCATTTTAAGCTAGGTTTTGAAAATGATGTGAGCATTAGATTCGGATTAAAAAAATCAATTCTGCAATTAAAATCTAAAATCTTTTTATTAGTTTGTGTTTGCTTCAGTTTTATTATTGTATTATTTAATCTGGCCACCCGTGACTCTAAACAGACGTACCTTTGGCAAGGGAAGGACATTTTAAAAAGTATGCAGGACCCCTCTGCGGGGTGGATGTGAGTGGCAGCTCTGATAAAGCCCGTGTGAACACTTCAAAGCCTTTGACAAGTCTCTGACAAGCACATTAATTCAATACAACTCGCTTACTAAAAGCAATGGCGAGCTTTTTGGTTGGCGCAGCTTGATTATGAAAACTGACAGCACCTGCAGTCAATGATTTCTTTATGAAATAGGGGAGAAAAAGGCTTCTCCGTGTGACCTCCTGTCCCTCGTGCCTGAGATTGGTTATCTGCCCAGTGAATATAAATGTCTTGAAGGTGCAGAATGGAAGCGGTTGTTTTATGGCGCTTAACTCTGTGACCTTTCTCTTATTGTTAAGCACCTTGTTCCCATTTCAGATCAACCATTAAAGGCATGTATTGCTTATCTAAGCTTTTTTCCTCTTCCCAGAGTCACTATTTAAAGATCATCTGCTTCTAATGTTTAATAATAATATTCTCTAAGCATAATCTGTTTCTGTTCTGCTGGTTTAAAATGCACCACAGTAATTTTTAAAGGTTTAGATCACCCAAAAACGAACATTGTCATTAATTACTCACCCTCATGTCGTTCCAAACCCGGAACACAGATCAACAGACTTTTCTAATGCATTTTAAAAGCTTTCTGAATCTCCTATAAACAGCAATGTAATTAACGCGATCAACGTCCAGAAGCATAGCAAGGAGATCAGTAAAATAATCCATGTGATATCAGGGTTCAACTGTCATTTTACGTTTATGTACACGTATATTATATGGGGCGCAATTTGTGGAAAAAAGGGGATGCTTTTGGAAACTTTTTTTTTTCTTGCAGTGTAAAGCCTAACCTAATGTTAGTGTAATCTGTTAATGACCGTGTAAATTGTGAGAATTGTTTGTAAACCCATTGTTATGAATGTTAGAAATGCATTGCTGAAACATGTTGCAAAGACTGTGAACTATATAATACTTAATGGCGGAGTTATACCGTTGTGAGCAGGATTTATTCAGCGGGTCTAAATCGGAAACTCTGTGATGCAATGGAGCCTCCGGCGAAACTATAAGAGCTGTGTTGACTGCACAGACTGATAACGTGATAGAGACTGTGACAGAGCAGACACTCATTATGCTTTAAATCGCTCTCGCGGTACTTTGACGTCCAACACTGAAATTTCTGCGCAGTGCTGCTTCAAGTCCAACACACACATAATAACCAGAGCTCATAAGCATCAGTGGTTCGTCTGTTCAGTCATGACTCATGAGTAAGTCATTACCGTTAGATACCACAGCCTAGAGTTTGCTATCTGGCAATGCCTTCATCACGTTACATAGTTGCTATAATTTAATAGTGCGTATAATAGCGCGTTTCGCGAATCATTTCATCATCGGGGAAAAAATGTATTCAGCAGAGGCAGGGATGCATAGACACATACACACAAAAATAGCATTTTCAAATAAAGAATTAACCTGATTTGATAAGACTTAAATTATAAATATACATTTTAAAATGTATGTATTTATCTGTTTCCCAAAAATAGTTGTATATGTATGGGCTGGCTGTTTCCACAGACCGATGAACACTGCCTCTTGAACTGCTTTTGCTTAGCCAGGCACATCTGTATCCTGTTTGTCTTTAAGATATTGCTGTTGCTTGTATAGAAAATGTATGTGCAAATATACGTTGTGCTGTGATTTCTCATATCTTTGTCAAAATAGTACCATCATCCAGTGTTCACGTTAGATACGATCAAACCTGGATTATTGTGCGTGCATGCTGCTTTTCTCCATTTTTCACAGGAAATTGCATCCCTGACGTCCAAGTGATGTTACATCTCATGCAATCTCTGGCACTTCCAATTGACTTAAAAGCATTTCTTGCCCTAACCTTAAAGTCAAACCTGTTTTCAACGCCTCAGATTCATACATCCATACAGTTCCTTTTAAATGTTTCCCATCTATTCTATCTTTTGTATCTACATATCTATCTATCTTCTTCTAGCTTGAAACTCTTAAAAGGCCAGCAGCATCTCTTGAGTCTTCACGTCTTCAGATCAAGCTGTGTTTAGTGTGTGCTGTTCAGTCAAACTGCCAGCCGAAGACCTGAGATGCATGTTTCTCAAACTGCAGGCTCTGATCTACATGTCATTATTGTTGCGCATCCAGGTTGTCCACTTTTCTCTCTGTCCTGGTTAGATCCAGTCGTCTTTCTTCATACGAGGTGGCGGATGCAGACAACAAAAGCGTTTCTGGGGAAAACGGTTTCTTTTTGAAACCAAAATTGTACTTGAGGAAAAGTGTGCTCAATATTTCAGCAGCTGAAAAAAGACATTGTAGTGCCATTTCCACACTTCATTAAATCGCAGAACCATTTCAAACAGCTGAGGTAATACAAAATGTTTCTATAGTAGCAAATTATCAGTCATTTTGTAAGGATGAGGTGTCACAGCGGTTTCTGAGTAGACTGGAGTGATGCTCTGTGCAGGTAAAGACTGAATAAAAAGCCACTATTTCAAACTAATTATAATTTTTAGTGTTAGCATTGTTAGCGAAAGTGAAAGAGAGAGCCTATTAAAACTTTTGAATGGTAGTGTTTCTTGAATATCTTCGAAGGATTAAAGTATAATTGTGAATAATTATCGGTACATTGCTCAACTTTGGTATCGGTCACTGATTAATGCTGGAGAAATGATTATTCCTTTTGTCTTTTTCAATTGTGTAAAATTATTTTTGGGATTTAATGCCACTGAAAGCACTTCCTAATGATATTGTGATAAGCTCAGTTGTTTCATAGATCTGACTTCATGCATGCCACTTTCATTCAACTGTGATTTTATTTTATTTTTTTATACCTTTCATTATGTGCAACATATCTTGAATATAAACATGTAACACTAAATTTTGGAAATATCTTTTTTTTTTTTTTTTGTTTCAAGGGGTATGTAGCTCACTATACAATCTACCTTCTTTTGTGTAGGTAAAACAGAATGCTTTGGAAAAACATCCATTCAGTATTGTAGATAAAGCAAAAGAACTGTTGATTTATAATCATGCTTTTCATTTAATACCAAAAAATATTGTTAAAATAGCTATTTTGCAATTTTTTTGTTTCTTTCTTGCTTTTTTTCTCTTGCTCTTTCTTTCTTCAATATTGCATCTTTACCTAAAAAAAAAAAAAGTAAATTCAAATTAATTTGTACCCCCAGTTTTTTTTCTGTTTTAATGGTTTAGTAATAAACCAAAGAAATGCGTCTTATTAACTGAAATCTTAATGTATGCAATTTACCAACATGTAGTTAATGCTATTGACCTATGAAATGTTTACATTTTTTCACATTTTCCTCAAATTTAGATTTTTCTGAATTTTTATTGCAATATTTAATTTCAATTCAATGGGATAATTAAATTTAATTACATTTTACAATTTTAATGAAACCGAATTCATAAAAGAACAATTGATTTACATTTTTTGTCAAATTAAAAAAAAAAAAAATTCTAGTAAAGATCCAAAACTAACATTGAAATTATTAAATAAATTGCTTGTTACTTTTTATTTCGTATTTATTTTTATTTTTTGCAAGCAAAGTGCTGCACAGCAGAGGCTGGTGGTAAAAATGAAATTGCAAAAATTTAAATTAATTTAAGTTAAACTGAGTCTGGTGAAGTGACATCTCTGTTTTCTCTGCTTTGAGGATATCATGTAAATCTAGCTTACATTTGCACTTTTTTTTTTTTGCATCATAGATCCCATCAAGACCGCGCAGGGCTCTCTGTGTCTGAAGGCCTACAGGTTGACCCCCAAACTAATGGAGATCTGCAAAGAGAAAGACTTCACTCCGGAGGGGTAAGACCAACTTAAACAGCTTCTTTCTATGTCCTTTTATCGCTTCCTTTTCCAGTTTCCATTAATCTGTCAGTAATGAGAACCTTCTTCAACGCGCACAAACAGAAATGCGTCCCCGCTCAGAAGGAGCCATCAGTGAGGGGCTTTTATTCACGATGGGGCGTCTTTGAAGGAGTAGTCAGCACTGTCTGCCAAACAAACAAATGCACAAAGTTTACAACCTCGCTGGCTTCTCGGCAGATGGTAATTGATTTTAAATTGCTGCTAGACATAAGCCTAATGGGGGAATGTATCAGCAAAGCAGTGACATCTGAGCGATCAGGACGTCTTTCGCTCGGGGACTGGAGCGCTGTAGGGTTAGCTGCGGGTAAAGAGGCTTCACAGATGCATTCAAGTCAACACCAAATCAAAGTCAATCCTATTTGCTTTATTAATGTGCGTTACAGAGCTTATTCTGTATCGTTCACCTTTTAACCTTTTTCAAATCATTTTAATCTTTCATCAGAATAATTGCCCTCTTTAGATAGATCTGGGCAATCTGTCTGTATTAAAACAGTAATTTCAGATTTTCTTTTTTCTGGTAACTTGAAATTTGAATCTTTAAAAAATAAATTAATTAATTAATAATAATAATAATAACAAATCTGTAATTTACTAAAGAAAATAAATCTAATCTCAAGGTTATTATTGTTTCCTTCAATCTGAAATTTAAAAGTTTTTTTTTTTTTTTTACTTGGAATAAATATTTAATGAAAATATTAAAAACTTATATTAGCTGGATACCAAGGCAACATTTATCAATTTAATATAGTAATAATAATAAGTACAAACAGTAATAAAGTAAATAAATATTTATGTAAAATAACTAAACTAATATATACTAAAAACCTGTTTATTATTTGTATTTTTTATATTCAAAATGAAATTAATAAAAGCTATAAAATATGAATAACAACAAATTACCAAATCAGCATCTCATTTTAATTGAGTTTAACTTGTACATGTACTAAAAAACAAACTAAAACTATAAAATAAACATTAATAACTCTAAAAACAAAAAAGGACAAACTAAAACTTACAAAACCAAACAAAATCAAAAAATGTTAAAAAAAATTAAATGAGAAAAACACAAACATTCAAAATAACTATATTAATTATTGTAAAATAACACATTTTTATTATAGAATTCTTTATATATTATTTATAGTTATATTATTTATTAAATGAATATATAAATATTTTAATTCAAAAAATATTTTTTTATATACATGTATGCATTATTTAAATATTACTACTGATTGTATTTCCATGTTCTTGGTTTTTAAATGTAAAAACAAAAAGAAAATATACTTGCATACATCTGAGAATATCTGTATTCAGTGTGAAAGATTAAAGTTTCAAAGTGGGTTACACTGTTTTATGTTGACATCAAACATGTTCCCGTGGCCTGTTGTGACCTTGTCATCTGGTAGCGCCCTCGGGTTGGCGCTTCTTGAATATTCAGCTAGTTAAGGAGAGCAACACTATTGATTATGAAAATAAGCCTCTATTTGTCTAGTGAACATAGCGGGGTGGGTCATTGTGAATGATGCATACAGATCGTCTGTCAGATTCATACAGAATATCAATCTGGATCTGTGCTCAGGGTCTCAGAGGCAGCGCTATATTGATATTCCTCAAACATTCTTCTTGCTCCTCCATAATTTTCTGCAATTCAGCTTGAATTGCAGAACATACGACTCATTGAAATGACAGATCGTGGTCCGGGCCAGCAGGTCCAGTGCCCCTCTAACTGCTCTAGAGATGAGATGACACAAGTGCTCATCTCAAAGACAGATCGCCATTTACACCTGGTAATAACGTGCGTCTCGTTGAATTGCATTGATTGAATTGAGGGCCGCGTCTCTGTTCTGTGTATGTTGCATGTGAGAGAGCATAAAAAGCATGCATGCTGCTTCTCAAATGCTTCAAGACAAAGATGAATTTATTTTAGATATTCCAAATGCTTTTGATGTGAATCATTTTCTTTTTAAAGTTTAAGTGCAGTAGATGATTGGCATGTGTGTAGGCAGTCTTTTGAGTTAATTGGGGATGCATCAGTGTGCATTAGCATTTAAAAAGAAATTAAGGCGTGCTTAGTATTATGTGTTTTGAATGATTGGATCATAAAACATTTTGGACTCTTTAGTCCTCCATTTATTGCTGGCCACTCAATCACCAGAGATGTTAATTGTAAAGTAAGCAATTAAATAAACTGTAAATTTAAAATGTTACATTTTTAAACAGTTTTTTTTGTATATTGTAGATCACTCAGTATTCAGGATGTAACAGAGGTCATTTGATATCTGCAAACTAAATTGTGATGTTGTTTTAGTTTAGTTGTTTATAGTTTTGTTGGACACCTGACATTATTCTGATTTCACTCATACGATCATCTTTATTTATTTATACTTATATTACAAAGTTTATCAAGATAGAAAGTGGTATGGAGGACAAAAATATGTATTTATTTACGCAGGTTTTATTTAATTTATTGATTATTATTACAAAAGAATAATTAACAAGATGACAAGTGGTATTGAGGACACAAACTAAATATTATTATTATTATTATTATTTTATTATTACTTAAAAAATGCAAAGTGGTATTAGGAACACACAAACTGTAACATAAATTATACAGTCATAAATACATACATCTTTGATTTTTATTTTATTTTTTTTTTTTTTAAAAGATGGACAGGATATTATAAATTAATATTGAGGACACAATCCCTATACATTACACTTCACAAGTTTATGTATTTCAAAAGTCTACTCACTAAGGCTGGTTTTATTTAACCAAAAATTTAGTAAAAACTAATATTTTATAATATTACAATTTTAAAAAATCACTGTTTTGTTTACATTTGTTGCAATGTGCAATGTATTCCAATACTCCAGTCTTCAGTGTCACGTGATCCTTCAGAAATCATTCTAATATGCTGATTTTCTGCTCAAAAAATAATTCTTATTCTTAATACTGAAAACATTTGTGATCTCTAATGGTTTTATGGAAAGAGTGATACATTTTTCAGGATTTTTTGATGAATGGAAAGTTCAAAAGAACAGCATTTATTTGAAAAAAGAAATCTTTGTAACGTTATACATGGCTGTTTTTGATCAGTTAAATGTATCTTTGCTAAACAAGTTTCTGTATTTTGTAAATATGACCAGTTAAAATGGTATTTTCTTAGTATTTTGGTATTTGGTATAGCTTTTTGTAACTCTGCATTCTTGTTTTTCTCAGGCTGAAGAAGGCTTGCATTGGCTACGAGCACATGTTCGAGGAGGTCCCCATCGTCATCAAGAACTCTCATCTCATAAACGTGCTCCTGTTGGATCTGCAAGAAAAGAGTACGGTGGCTGACAAGCACGAGCTGCTCAATCTGTCAAGCAGGTCAGAATCACCCTAGTCCTGACCTCTCTGTCCAACACTCCCATTTTGGGGAAAAAGATTTGTCATTTGCTGATTCATCTCGTCAATCCGTGTCTTTTAAGCCTCTCTGCCACGGCTCTGTTTCGCCCAGGAAGTTGACCGAGGAAATGCAATACACGCTGACAAGCCCTGACGGCACAGTTTAATCTTGACACTCCAAATAGGTCTTGCTTGTTGCCTGGACCAAACTGTTATAAAACCAGCCTTCTGGGAGCAGAGAAATGCTGCAAACAGTGATTTTATTCCAGCAATTACAACATTTTGAATTCAGTTGCTTTCAGGCAAATACCAACATCACACCCGATTTAGATATATCTTTTGCACCTAGTATATCATCATCTCCCAGTATAACCAAAAGCTGTTGCTTAATTGGATTTGCATTTAATATTGTGTTAGTATTAGCTATATAACTAAGCCATAGCTGAATCTGTGCCAAAATACTCTGCCGTTTGACCAGACGTCAATAACAACCGATAGGGGTGCATTTTAAAAGTTCATAAACCTACTTTATTGTGCACAATTAAATGGTTAGTTGCATTTTATTTGCATTTAACATACATTTTTCCCAGATAACAGACCAACGGCATACCAGATGACCTAAAAAATTTTTGGGGGTCCATAATGCTTCTAGCTGGAGCTGAACGTTTATTCTCCTGCAAATAGTCTTCTCGTCTAAATTAATTTGGCTAATCCAGTTAGATTCAACAGAATTTTATTACAGATTGAGTCGAATCCGTTTCCAGGAGAGCAGTTCCCAGAAATGAGCCTCATTACATCCAGAATGAATTTTCTTCTCTTCTCTTTTTATTTCTTTCTTTTTTTTGCACTAAAATGACCAGTAGTTTCAAGGACAGTATATTAAACATTTTGAATTTAGAGGAAAGATTAGAGTCTATAACAGAGACATATTTTACAGTATTTAATTTTTTTCTTTCTCTCTGAAGTCCAGGGTTTCTAAAAATGGAGTTTTAACGTATTTTCCACCCATACAGGATGTTTTTCTACTGTACCTTTAAGACTTCTGTATGTAAATGATTCCACTTTCATAGTAAATGATACTTCTTGTGATAGTCAGAGAACTTAATTGGAAAGAAGAAATGCTCATGTTAGGTTGTTGAAAAACGAGTCAGTATTGATATGCTGATATTGTCTGTAAATATTAATTGTTACTACTACTACCTTTCAAAAGTAGGGGACAGTAATATTTTTATTTGAGAGATAGAAATTCATATTTTTATTTAGCAAGGATACATTAAATTGATCAAAGTTCAGATTTATATTGTTACGAAGTTAAAAAACTTACTTTTATAAAAAGTAAATTTTTAAAATATATTCAAGTAAAGAATAAATAATTTAATTTATTGCTTATTATATGTTTTATATATATATATATATATATATAGAATTTTACTGCATTTAAAAATGGACCCCAGACATTTAAATAGTAGTGTTTTCTTGTACATTTACTGGGGGAAAAAAATGGTGTGGAAAACATGCCTTGATTATTTTTAAACTAGATTCTTACAGCAGTTTAGTTTGCGTATTAGACATATTGAGGCTACAATGGCTATTTGGTTCCTCTGATTATAAGAAATCATCCTTTCAAGCCTTTTTCCGAGCATGAAGATAAATAGAAGGATATATATAGAATTGCACGAGAAGGGTGGAAAAGCCAAGATTTTTTGGGCTATATTGCCCAGCTCTGATCTACATAGCACATTGATCTCTTATTTCAAATGAGCAAGAAATATCACTTTTTTGCGCACTCTCTCTCTTTCTGATTTGTCGTCTTTAATGAATGTAGGAACTGGAAATGTCATTTTTCTGACTGTTTATACTCCCCCAGCAGCCACATCTGTTCAGGCCCCTCTTCCGAATCAGACTAATTGATAGACTAAATACTTGGGAAGTGAGCAGGTGTTTTGGTCTTTATAGTTAATGCTTTATGAGTCGGCACAATCTTTGCCATTTTGAGCAAGTCTTTCATTTGTAATTCAGAACATCCCAGGAGTTAGTGTGTTTAATAGGCCCTGCTGGTGAAATCATTCAGCCTTCCCATCAGCACGCAGATAATGATAATGTATTCAGCATGTAATTTCGATCTTCCTGTGTACAGAGATGCCCTTTCCTTTCTTGGCAAATACCAATAGGTCTATAGAGCAGATGTGTCACTCCAAAAACACAAAGACTTGAAAGCATGTAATGATGAATGTTAAAGGAATGAAAATTGTCCTCGTTTTCTTGGCCATCATGTCGTTCCAAAATGCTTCTTTTTCCTGTGAAACGCAGGAAGACTCTGCTGGTCACTTTTTTTCCCATGCAGTTTCGATGAAATGTGGGCTAAAGGCTGTGAAAGTGCTTCATACGCTCGTGTATTAGATTGAGTCGTCTGAAGACATACGATAGCTTACAATTAAATCGAATTAAATCCTTGGTTCATTTAATGAAAGTAGTAGTTTTTTCTGATTTGCGAACTAAACGTTGCTTGTTTGTTAGATCTTTTTATTGAGTTGGCTGATTCAGCTTGCTCTGAACGATTGAGATGATTTGGTCATCTCAATTGTTAAATGGATAGCAGCTTGCTAAAGGAGCAATAAGTGATTTAATGGTATAAATTGTGGTCTTTTACTCTTCGTGAATCTTCAGAAGAGTTGGCATGAAGTGCATGAGTCATAAACCGTTTTTATATTTGGCATTTTTGCATCTTCAATAACTTATTTTGAAAGAATGGCTTAGATATTCTGTTTCAAAGAAAAAAGTCAAAGGTTTAGAATGGCACAAGGAATGATTAAAGACAGATCTTTAATTCTTAGAAGACTATTCCTTCAAAATGGCTCAAAGTAGTTCATTGATATTAACTAGATCTTAGTTTTATACTGTCAAAAAAAATAAATTTTTTGATATTAAAAAAACAAAAACTTGTGTGTAAAAATATGGTAGCAACTTGCGTTTCATTTAATTTTAATATACTAAATTGCGTAAATCAGTTACACTGACAATCACAGTAAACGGGAAAGATAATGTCACATGATAGAATCACAGTTCAGTTATTTCAATTAAAAATATCGAATGTGAGTTGTCACAAGACTGTCTAGGAATGTCAATTTTAGGTGTTTCACTGTAAGTTATAAGATGACTTCGAAGAACCAGGTTACATTTAACAGTATTTTACTGTAAGATTACATTGATTGTCTTATTAGACCTATTACAACGATAGTTTTTCACCCCATATAATAAGAAACTTAAGGTTAAAGGGTTAGTTCACCTAAAAATGAAAATTAGCCTGTGTTTTACTTGCCTTCAAAGCTTCCTGGGTATATGTGACTTTCTTATTTCAGACGAACGAGTTATATTAAAAACTGTCCAGACTCCTACCCATGGGACTAAACAGGTGTTTGCTGTTTACAGTTCAGAAGGCGTTAAACAAAGTACATGCATCCATAATAAACCATCCCTCACACAGCTCCGGGAGGTGAATAAATGCCACCTGTATCAAATCCATGCAATTTTTCTTTAAAGATTAATATCCATATTTCCGCCTGAACTATATATATCCAGTTCCAAAATCCAGTATATATCCAAATATCCAGTTCCGCCAGAACTGCTTTCACGTACCTTCCATACAAAATGCATGGATTTCCTACAAGAGGCCTTAATTCACCCTCCTTGAACTGTGTGAGGGATGGTTTACTACGGATATGCATACTTTATTTAAAATCTTCCAAACTGTAAACACTTGTTTAGTCCTGTAGAAAGACTTGTAGGGGTCTGGACGATTTTTAATGTAACTCCGATTGGATTCATCTGAAAGAAGAAAGTCAAATACACGCACACGTAAGGTAAGTAAAACACAGCCTAATTTTCATTTTTGGGTAAACTAACCCTTTAACCAGTTACCAAAGCATTTGTACAGTCTCTAACTATTTAAAATTACAATAATTTTTGCAGTGCATCAATTAAACGTTTTAAATCCAGTTTGCAACAGTGTGCTGCTATCTTCAAAGTGTTTTTGGTGGCTGGTGTCATCTTTTTCCTAACGCTCCAGAATGTTCTTGGAAGGGCTTTGTGTTTGCACGTTATCCCCAGATAAAAATGGAAATCACTGTGTCATGGAAAGCCTAATCTTGATTAATAAAGCAATTCACCTGGCTTTTGGGGAATTACAGTACGAGGTAGAATGGCTCCGGTCCAAACCCCTGCGAACTGCCTTGTTGCATACGGCCTACATAGATAGCACCCTTATTGAAATTGCACCTCTACACATTCTACTTTTGAGTGACACACAAATAGTGCTTTTCTCATGAAGAGCTTGGCAGACTTGACTCAGGTTTGCTGGTATAACAACTAGGGATTGCTTTCTTGATGGAGGCGGCATACAATTGTTTAGAATTTGCCCAAAAGCAACATATGTAGCACTTGGAACAGATTTTGCGTTGGCAAAGCCTTTCAATATGCTGCCTACATAGGCAGCTTAATAGGGTTTGGACCGGAGCCGATCTATCAGGCGAAGGTTGTATTTGGTGGCCCCTCGTAAATCGGCACATGCTACAATTACACGTCTCCCTCATGCATGTAAATTCAGAGCAGATAGTCGTCCTTATCTGCCACATCATGCTACTGTCATCTTGGGTTTTTAATTGAGTAGAAGATCACTGTGGAGCAATTATGCTTTGATGTGCAGTCATCCATTTATTACAGAAACTTTGGTTGACTAAACTATGTGTCAATCTGTTGCCATAGTAACCACCTGGAAAAGAGCCTTCAGCTGCTGATGGACCGCATGGATGACATGAGCCAAGAAATCGTCAAGTACAATACGTACTGCCGCAACCTCACCAAACAACAGCAGCAGAAGCAGCAGGTAAATTTGCCTTTTCTCTTCGTCTGTTCTTTCTTGAAATTGTCTTTGTAAAGCATGCACTGCAGTGCCATTTCAGCCCGCTTTGTCATTTAGAGTGGCTGAAATGTAAATAGGAGCACTGGTCCAGAAGAGGTTGATTGGTTGAATGCACACATACTCTTGAAGGAAATGCAGAGGCTTTGACATTAATGCATTCAGTGTTCAAAATCTTCTTTTCGTAATCAATACTTGTGAAAGTAAAACCAACAAAGCAAGATAAGAGCGAGTTCAAGATTAAGTCTGCGTCATGCATATGGATTCGTGGAAGTGATTTAAGGACTTCCAGAAATATTGTCTGGTCAAGCTCAAATGCATAAAATGTGTTGTTGATAATGCATATACATACAATTTACAAGTAAATGGTAATAGTTTTTTTCCCTCCAAAACAACGTCACTTCCTGCATTGATAATTGATTTTTGTTCATTTAAATAAACCTGAAATAAAATCTAAATATGAATTACAAATGTTGCCTCAATAACTGAAACAATACGTTTTTATAAGTACTAAAGTGACTACAAATTAAACTGAAATAAATTGTTGAATCTAAATAGAAATGTTCAAAAAAAGTCAATGACGAAAGCATATAGCATAATTACTAAAACTTATATTAAAATAAAAATTATATAAATTATCAGGTTTTTCTATGTTAGAAGTGCAGCACCTAGTGGCATGAAAAAAATATCATGCAGTCAAACCAAATTAGTAAAATAATTAAAATGAATAAAGTCTCATGTTCACTTAGTCTATTTATTGTGATAAAAGAGAACTCATTTTATTTCCATTTTTGACATTGTGATTTCATATTTGATCTAATATGCATGATGGGGACATGAAAATGTGCTGCATGCTGGGAATGACCTATGCGGTAAATGGCTGACGTCGCTCTCTGCCTGAGATAAAACCGGTCAATAGATGGTTGTTTAGAGTTCAGGAGAGCCATCTAATTTACAATCCTTACCCGCTTCAGATTCATAATTTTATCCTTTTCTCCAGGCTGACAAATGGGCCAAAATGCCCTTGACATTTTCAGGTTTTTGCATTGCAGGCATTTTGTAAACATGAGTTCTGAGCACCACCTGAAAACAGAAAGAGGAGCGTGAAATAGTACCAGACGCTTCATTTTGTATAAAGTTGTGTTATATCTGACCTTATGTAAGTACAGCGGGATCATTTAAAGAGAGGCCACCCTTGAAATCAGATAATGCCGAACCCTATTTTTCAAGTCGCTCCATGATAACATGTTGTCACGCTATGAATATGACACAAACAGCTGGAATGGTTTCACATTTGTCAAAGTTCCTTTCTGTTTTAGTTCTCTACCCCCGAGAGCTTGCTCCTCCCAGATGGAAATGCTCTGGCTGTAGTAAATCAAAAAAGTGGAAAAATTAGCAATGGTCTTCAGCAGAGAACAAAGCCTACAGATGTTAATTAAAGAGAAAGTAGCTCAATGGAAAATGGTCATTTGTAGGAAATGCTTGGGGGAAAAATACAAAGCACTTAAAGAAATAGTTCATCTAAAATGACACATTGTTTTGACTGTGTGTGAGAAATCCAGTTGGAGATATTTCACAGAATGTCCAAGCCACTGTTTTCCATATAAAAGTGAATGAGGCTCCAAAAAACAAACAAACAAAAACCTCCACATAGAAATAGTCTGTATAACTTGCGTTTTCAAGTCTTATTAAGCCATTCAATAGTTTTAAAAGAAGAATGGTCCAAAATTGTAAGGTAAAGTATGTACTTGTTTTGCCCTCTAAGCATTAATAAATGAGCAGAATAATGTTTTTCAAACTGGTTTCCCAAGTCATAGGAGTTTCTTTTATTAGGATTTTCTTCTTCTTTTTTTTTTTTTTTTTTTGCAGCATCAGAAATTTTGCCTTGACAACAAAATTTAATTCAGTATCTTAAAGTACTAAAAATTAAATTGAAATAAAAAATACAGCTAGATAGAAATAAGAAAATCTGAAATTTAAAATTATAATATGACTAACTTTAAATTAAAATTAGGAAATATATTAAAGTTAAAGTTGATAAACACTACAACTGTATATACATAATGATAAAATAACACTGATCTCACTATAAAATAATCAATTAAAACTATATTCCCAAGAAAATATAGAAGGTTCTATGGTACTTTTATTTTTGCGTTGTCATTTTTGTAGCTGGACAGCATTAGACATATTTCCTTGAGAGGTGAATGAAATGTTAATGTAGTAAAATTAAAATGGGGGGGGGGGGGACTTGAAATGAAGCTACAGGTGAAGTATAAAGCTGAATAGAAATATTTTACAAAAGAAAAAAACAGTAAAAATGTCAAAAGCACATTAAAATACTAAAACTAAAATGAAACAAATCTAAAAATAAAAACCAATTAAAATATTAATAAATACTATAATAGTATATACTTAATACTAAAATAATACTAATTTTTAATTGAAATTTGAGTTTTGTTTTTGCCATGAATATAGTCTTGTTGCTGGCGTGGCGTTAAATCATAAATACATAACTGATATTTAAAGAAATTTTTAAATAAAGCATTTTTTAAATATGAAATCTCTCCTAATTTACTTTTATTACATGTGAAATAGTACCTGAGAAAATTTCTCCTTTTGGCTTAAATCGTGGTTTGTTTTGAAGGGGCTTTGTGGTGTGCAAATTATTTTATTTTTATGAAATATTGAATTTTTTTTTCTCTACGCCTTTCGCCTGTTGCGCTTGCCTCATTAACACTTTGAAAAAGACTGCTTTCTTCCAGAACAAAACGCTCTCTGCAATCAGGGGGATGCTTCTCCAGCTAGACTTAAGTGTTTATTAGACCATTAGCACTTCCTGTTTGACAGGATGCTTGATCCTTTCAAAGAAATTTAAAGGGTGCCCTCAAACGGCGCCGTAAATGAGGCCAGACCTCAGCGGCTTGGTCACGATCAGGTCGCCACAACGGCTCGTATATCAAGCACGCTGAAATCTGCCGTAATTACTGTTGTCATCGATCATATCCTTCCTGTCTCCGCCTCCACACAGCCCTGCGCGCGTCGGGCCCCGGGTGAACCATATAAACCAAATGACCCGCATCAATCACCATTTAATATCAAAGAGAATTGCCGCTGTGTTGGCAGTTTGCATTCCTAAATCATATGCCTAATTTCAACAAAAATGGCCGGTATCCTCAACGGTGACATAAGTCGCACCAACTCGAATAGGATATGAGTTCCTCTCGTCTTTTTTCAGTGAAAATATACCATATATTAAAATTTCATCTACAGTACCTTAAAAAAAAAAAACCTGAATGGTCCAGCTTGACAAAACTGGGGCAAATTGAGGAGCTGTGCTTTTTACAGTTTGAGATGTCAGATCAACCTGCCTTGAGGTGTACATTGAAGTAATGACACTGCTGTATTGTCAGCGGTGGGCGGTATGTCACGTTAACAGTGTGGAGATAGTGCTACTGGGTCTTTTCCCCTGTATTGAAGAATTTTAGATAAACCTGTGGATTATAAGAAATGTATTTTTTGTTCTTTTTATTTAAATTTATTTCTCATGTTCTAATGTTTTTTTTAGGTGATTTGCT
>JAUMHE010000068.1:19441103-19451203 GCA_032359235.1 Enteromius mattozi | reverse complement strand
AGTGTTTATTTCTTTTAATTTTGATGATTATAACTGACAACTAATGAAAACCCCAAATTCAGTATCTCAGAAAATTAAAATATTAAGACCAATACAAAGAAAGGATTTTTAGAAGTCTTGTGACAACGTGGTTTGTTGATTCTCCTCTTTTCTGTTCTTTTCTGTTGTCTTTTTTAATATCATTAAGAAATCCAAAAATGAAAATAAAATAAGCTGTGCAGTAAGGATGATTAGAATGCTTGCTAACTATCCTTCCCGCCTTCTAGGACTAGTCATCGACTGAGGATGTGATGTCCCTTTCTTTTGAAAACAAGTTGTATAAGCAAAACAAACTTCGAGACTCTGAATGTGCTCTACTCCGTATTTTGCGAGGTGTACGGCAGAACTCCGTGTTCCCGGGTTTGTCATTCATCCTTAAGATGTTTACGCAGGTCTGCGTCGCTCCGTTAGCTCCATGCCCTCACGAGGCTCTCTGTGTGGCAACTCGAGGCCCGCGTTACCGCGACCTATTGAAATATGTCGCCTTGATTAAAAACAGCAGCTGCTCGGGCTGCGCTGTTCAAATCAGCTTGTCAGTAATGATGGACAATGCCTCGGCTTAATAAAATGAAACAAGTTATCTCGCTGTTAAGTCATGACTCTCTTACTTTTTCCCTTCCTTTCTGAAATTGCCATGGCAACTGCAGATTCTCTATGCACAGGCGATAGGAGCCGAGAAGAGTTTCCCCCACCCTTCCAAAAGTAATCTTGTAAATCCTCAAAACCTAAAGAAAATATTGATTTAGCAAAGGTGTGGGTGGGAAAGATGAAGGATTTGCGTGATGAGGAGAAATACGAAAGATTGCCGATTAAGACAAGAAAAATACAGTGGGCTGGGAGATACAGGCCTACATCGTCTGTTTTGAAGGATACCGTGTTCACCACGCCGCTTAAATCCGCCACACGGTTTTATCATAAACAGCTGTCACGAGTTCATCCCGCTCGTGACACATTAGAACGGCCTGCCAGGATCCTTCAGAGAATTTATGTCAGTCAGAAAAAATGTGATCCTTTTTTATTATTATTTATTTATTACCCGCCATGTTGTGGGATGCTTTGTCATAAAGCACAAGCCGCTTAATACAGACTGACCTAAACTGTCTGGGATAATTATGACGCGCGGCTTCCACCCGTCCTGAGAGAAGCGTTCAGTCAGCTGCGAGTGGCTGATAGAGAGGATAAACCAGTGATGGACTTGGCTTTATAGCTGACCCCACTTTACAGCACCTGTTTTTTCTTCATACAGTACAATGACAGCGCAAAATACCTACATGCGGTCGGTAGCATTCGGAATATCCGACATCCTTTTTGGAATAGTGAGAACGCTGCCGTTCTGATTTGTTGCCCTCATCTTTTTTCTTTTAAAAGCTAGTGATGTATGTAGATGAAGCCTGTAGGCCTACATGACAGGCTACTAGCCTACTTGACAGTAGTAGCCTATTATCATGCTGCTGAATTCCATTCCACTTACGAATTCGGAATTTCCAACTTCCTTTTTGGAACCACGCCATAGAACGCTACCGATTTTGGACCATTCCAAAATCATTGATTTGTTTTGCCGTCAATCATTGTGTGCTTTATATGAATTTAAAGAAGATTAGGCTAATGCACGCAGATGCATATAATTAAAAAAAATTTCTTCATGGGGTTTGATTAACCTATTCCTTTATCTTGTTTAGTGCTTCATTTCATTCCTCTCATGAATTCGGAATTTCCTGTGATAGAAAGCTGCTGATTTCTAAACCGTTCCAAAATTTGTTGTTATCCTCAATCCATAGTGCTTTTAAATAAATGTCTATGCTATATGTGAATGTAAATAAATATCCTTGAATTGTGTTCCTGTTTTAATACTCTTGATGGGATATAGGCCTATTTGTGCAAATTTAATCCCAGAACTTATTTGATGCTGTTAAACTCTGAAAGTTGGAATTTCCAACGTGTAAGAAAACACTTGTTTTTTTTTTTTTTAATTTGTTACAAATATTGATTTAATGTTAATCCATTTGATCACTTAGTATTTTTGAATGAATTAAAATGTAGATAAATATTAGATGTTCATTTCATTAATTTAATTCTCTTTTAATTAAATTTTTCTTTTAGCCTGTTGGTACATATATTTTCTACTGAAATGAGAAGCTTGCTTGGGTCAAATTATTTTCTGAAAAATACAATAATCGATAAATATGACATTATATATTATATTATACACTGCCCGTCCCAAAAATAAAAAAAGAAAACAAAAAAGGATTCACCTCCTGGATTTAACTAAGAAAATGGGTATTATGATCTGGGGTTGCTGCAGTTGGCCAGGTCTATAGGTTCCGCAATGTTATGTGGCCAAAGAATGAGGTCAGCTGACTACCTGAATATACTGAATGACCAGGTTATTCCATTAATGGATTTTTTTCTTCCCTGATGGCACGGGAATATTCCAAGATGACAATGCCAGGATTCATTGGGCTGAAATTGTGAAAGAGTGGTTCAGGGAGCATGAGACATCATTTTCACACATGGATTGGCCACCACAGATTCCAGACCGTAACCCCACTGAGAATCATTGGGATGTGAGATGAGACTCTGCAGTGGTCAGACTCTCCCATCATCAATACATGGTCTTGGCAAAAAATTAATGCAACTCTGTATGGGAATAAATGTTGCAGAAGCTTATCAAAACGATGCTTTGGCGAATACGTGCTCTAATCAAAGCTAAAAGCGGTCCAACTAAATATTAGAGTGTGTGACTGTGATGGAAAAAAATAGCAATTCACAATAAATAATGCAATATTCCATAAAAAGTAGGGTTTGTGCACCATGGATGTGACGGTGGCTAATTCTCTTTCCCTTCAACAGACACCCTGGGGCCTCCTGGTGGACTTCATTACCGGTGGCATGCTGCATTCCAAGCGGCTATTGTTAACAAACCGGCCAATAACAATGTCCAGGAAAGCCCTGAATGAGCTGTGACGCTAAAGGCTTGATGTGTTTTTTACATTTTGATCAGACAGTCCAAGACCACTTACGCTCTCTTCCTGTCAGAGATGCAGCGGATGACCCAGGCTGGCTTTTGCAGACGCCTGCAGGTGATTTAGACAAATGCTTTCTGTGTGGGTTAACCTTGAGTTTGAGAAACTCGTTCAAGGTTTGGAGGCCGGTAAATTCTCCCGAAGTGTCAGCGTTTTCACATTGCTTACCTCAGGAACTGAGGAATAAATTCTCACCCAATTTTCAAAGCTGAAATCGCTGCTTTTTTCCTCACTCTCGTGGCCTTCAGTAAGAGCTCTGAGCTGTTCTTCATGATAACATAAGTGACTTTGCACATGTGCGTATATGTGAAATCTCTGCTTTCCAATAAGACGAGCTTCCGCATCTAGATGGTCTTTCGCATATTTATTTGTTATTGCACCTCATAAATACGTTGTTTGCTGCAAAACCTTGTCACGCTGGAAACAAATTAGCTGTCAAAGTCTGATCGTTGTGCCTGTAGGAATATCTAATGCCCAATGAGCGAACCATATGGCTCTCGCTCACAAATGAGCTGCCAAACAAGTCTTTATGAAGTTCAGCACAAACAAACTAATGATCTGATTACACAGAGCCCAAATATACTGATTTAAGAAGGCAGATATTCTCTAATGGACACATTTATAGTGGTGCTTAATCACTTTGAACATGCGTAGGACCTCAAATCATCCAGTTTGTTGAGGACAAGTGTGCGTTTACTTTTCCGAGCAATCGAGCTTATGATTTGTGTCTAGTGGGTGATAAAACAGGCAAAAACATCCCAAAGACTCTGTTGTAGTGTTCAGAAAGTGTTTTAGGGATTCCGTTTGGTGACGCAAGACGTAGAAACAACATTTCAGCTTTAAATACTTTTGACAATGCACACATAATGAGATGTTTGTTGATGCAAATACACGTCTAATCCTGGACTACAAGCTGAATCCGTGTTTGAAACCATCTGTGATCAAAACATGTACTATGACACATGGGACAAGTATTAAGACATCCATTAACTAAGCATATGAATGGATTATATATGCAAAGAAACACTGGAGCTCTGACAGCCCATGAAGGAAAAAGTTACAAACCATTAGGTCTCATTACAAAGCTTTAGCAAGATAATTAAGCTTTTCCTTTTGTGATTCTAATGTGTTCCTTAATGTTAAATTAAATTGTCACTACAGTAGCTAATGCCACCAGATGAAACACTTATATCATTGATTTAACTGCACTGACACTTTGGGATGAGAATAAAATCGGAATTGAATTTTGCCGGATAATGACTAACTTCTTTTACTGAATTAAATTGGTGTATTGTAGATGATTGAAGTGTAGAAATTGCCACTGCTACAATTGTAAAAGAAAAGTCAACATCGAATTTAACACTTTAAAACTGAAATAGTATTTTCTTGTATCATGTGTTTAAAATCATTTTTCACAGTGCTGACATGTTTATAGCTGAACTGAGCTTGTATCATAATTGCAGCATTGACATTCACTGAATTGAATTGAATCGTCATTGAGCTGTATGAAGATTTACGATTTTGGCCTGGTCATCAAATCAGGATGGACAACCTTCAGATGATCTCTGCATGTTAAGCTGGAATACAAGAAGGTATTTTAACACTGAAAACACATCACGTTTTCGTCTTTTGAACTTTCTTAAAAGTTTTTGTACCGTTCCACCCCACAGATCTCCCGCATGTCCCTCTGCAGGATGACGCTGCACTACCAAGGGCTGTAGCATGAGGTGAATTTCAAATTGTCCAGCAGGAGCACAGTGGTGTTACTTTTTCTTCCCATCAGCTGGCTGAGATGCTCGTTCCAAAAATCAAGTTAGCTCCCTAAGTAGACAGTATTTTAATGTAAAAGTGTGTCCTAGATACAAGAGCTGTTAGAAAGGCAATCTCATTATGTATGAAACACTCAGTAGGAACAAGGTAGAAAATTGCTGGATATAAATACAATTTGTAAATGTCAAAAAGTACAGAAAACAGACTGTATTACTCAGTATATTACTAGTGCTGGTTATTTTCGTTTATTAGAGTACCATGCAGCCTAGCAACATGCTAAATTATAGTGAGCCAGACTGCTTAAGGACTTCTGTTTGCTCTAAATTGGTCAATAGTGAGGTTCTATTTCAGTTAGGTTGCATCCTATATAGACAACAGACAGCAAGGTTGCCTACTAGGATTTGGAACACAGCCAACATTTTAGATTAAAAAATAGGATCATTACTCCAGTTTTCAGTGTCACATGATCCTTCAGAAATCATTCTAATATGCTGATTATTGTCAATGTTGAAGCAGCATTTATTTAAAATGTATTTTTTTTAATATTTTTGATGCATCCAGTGTTCTGATTCTGTAACATGCGTGACCATATGTATAACATGCTAGCCCGACACTGGCGGTCTGTCATAGCAAGCGTTTTATTTAATGGCCTTTTGTGATAATCAGTGTCAGCTGAAAGTGGCTATTCATTCGGCTTTGACTCCGTATAAAAGGATCAAACGAGCTGGAAGCCGCACAGGAATGATTTGTCCTTTTTTCCCAGCTCACATAGAGATTCATGAGCTATTTAGGGGTTGGAGAATATTAATAATGGCCAGACATGACCCAAAGTTCACTGGCATCATTTTGCAGCTTGTTTTTAGCCTCCATCAATGTGATTTCATTAGGAGGTTACCATAGTGATTAAAGACAGAGCTCAATATTTGATTGTTTTGACCAAACTCTGCAAAAGAGATTTTACAACCTATTTCCTTGAAAGAACAGGGCTCCCAAAAATTTTAATTTGCTAAAAATGTACTCAACCTCAGGCCATCCCAGATATTGATGAGTTTGTTTCATCACCAGAACAGATTGGAGAAATTAAGTAGTTCACATACTAGTGAATGGGTGCCGTCAGGGAGTCCAAACAGCTGATAAAAACATTACAGTAACTCACAAGTAATCCACACCATTACAGTCCATCAATTAATATCTTGTGAAGTTGTAATAAAAAAATTAATCTAATTGTGAGGTTTTTATCAGCTTTTGGCAGAGATGGCAAAAGTACACACACCCGTCACTCAAGTAAAAGTACAGATACTCGTGTTTAAAAACACTCCAGTAAAAGTAGAAATACTGACTACACTTTTTAACTCAAGTTAAAGTAAAGAAGTACAGGCTCTGACATGTACTTAAGTAAAAAGCACTCATTACTACCTGCTTTAGTGTCACGCTGGTAACTGGACCTCATGCCATATTCATACATTAATACAAAATTACTTGCATTTTAATTTTTTGTAAGCTAATGAATGTATTGTGACTGAACAACAGGGCAGGACTGGGACAAAATTTCAGGCAAGGAAATCTCAAACTTATCCAGGCCATCCCATACACCCACAACAAATTCTGAAACCATGGATAACCCTTTTTTTATTTTATATTTTTTTTATGGCCATCACATTAAATAAAGGTTCTCCACAGAACTGCACTTTCATTTTCCTTTTCAGTTTTCACTTTCTATTTTATCTCTCTAGATCTTACTTTGTGTGTGTTTACTTTTTTTCACTAATTTTCTTGTACCTGTCACTTTACCCATCAGCCATCTACTGTTATAAACAGACCTGTCTCCACGTTATTGCAAAACAACCATCTCTTTGAATTCCATTTGCAATAACAATAATTACATCATGACAATATCTTTAAAGAACAATCCTTATGCTGTGCATGTTATTGCATCATCATGAGTCATATTTTTCTCTTACCAAAATTAACCACGGTTTATTACACTAAACATTTCATTTCATGGTTACACTATGGTTAGTGTGGCAAAACCATGGTTTTTGGTTAGAATTTTTTTAAGGGTTGTGTTGTTACTTGCCATGGCTCTAAACATGTTATAAAATGATGATTTCTCCGCTAAATTACTACTGCACCTTTACAGAAGATAATGTCCTTTATCATACAGTATTTTGAGTGATAATAGTAAATTACTTTAATTTACAGTAAACTGTTATTAATAATCTGTCTGCTAGCTAAGAGTTGCTAGCTGTTTAATTCTTAACCAAGTAAACGAACAGAAAACTACATCCTATTTACAGATGAAACTAACCTGCACTTGAAGTAATGAACAGTTGCCTCTCTGATCCTGCTTGCATTGATTACTCTGATAGAAACCGGTGGAGACAAAAAAACTCTCATTCTGACGGCACCCATTTACTGCAGAGGATCCATTGGTGAGCAAGTGATGAAATTTCTCCAAATCTGTTCTGATGAAGTAACAAACTCATCTACATCTTGGATGCCCTGAGGATAAGTCAATTTTCATTTTTAGGTGAACTATTATTTTAATGACGTATTTAATATTACTGGAAAATCAGTTCCAAGAACCCATGAAATTAAAATTAGAGTTAGTTTTGAGCTCATTCATTTGTTAACATGCATCTGAGGGTTGATGAAATTCACTTTTATGATCTGAGATGCACTAACAGTAATTTCACAAACTATTTAATGACATTTTGGGATGAGGTCTTTGAGGACTTGCGGTTTTGTCACGTCTCTGTTGGGCAGTTGAAATCAAGGTTGACAAAGCATGATTGATGGCTTGATCGGCTCACTGGGACAGCCGGTGCCAGGGTTCAATATAAGCAAGACTTTGGATGGCGGAAGGTGGAATAAAACAGCTCTCAGAGGTTTTTGTGGCATTGACATAGAGTTGAAGGACCATAAACCCGCGGTTATGTATGGAGCTCTCTCCATTGTGTGACTGATAGTGATGGCAGACACTCATTTCCACTGCACTGCAGGCGTCCAGCTGCCTGCGCGAATCCTGTGCTGACGTATCTGTGGTTTTATAGCTCGCCGCATGTGTATGATTAGTGTTACTGCAGTCCGGACAACAGCTTATGAATAATGGAGAGGTCACACGCGGTCAAAAGATCCAATTCCTTCTGTGAGCACTGCTGTCGGATCTGCTGAGCTTTGTTTTCAGATGAGGCCAAACATTAGGCTTCAAGACAACCTGCTGTTTTGTATGACCTTCCCTTTTTTTTTAAAAAAAAAGTAATAACAAAAGTCATATATATTACTTTTGTTATTACTTTTTTTTTTCTCACTAGACACTAGAGCAATTATTGGAAATACCTAATATAGTTCATAATATAATGTCATATTATAGTTACGCTTTTTGAAAAGATGATGTCAGAGGTCAAAATGAATGCATTTAACCAGCAAAGACATTAAATTGATGTGACAGGTAAGTTACAAAACATTTCTTTTTTTTTTTAAATAAATGGTTCTTTTCAACCTTCTATTCATCAAGAAGGCTGAAAATGTATTATGGTTTCCACAAAAGTGTATTAATATTAAGACTGAAGTAATAGCTTCTGAACATTGAGGTTTGCAGTCACAGTAATAAAATACACTTTAAAATTTTTCAATTGAAAAGTTTTAAAATATATTATCATAAATTACAGTTTTTCTTTTATAAGTACAGTTGACCATAAAAAACTTTCAAATATTTGAACAATTGTTTATATAAATAATATAATAGTTTTTACTTGAAAAGCAAAGAGAAAATTACATTTTAATAGCCATGTGTTTATGCCTACTTTTGAATAACCCAGTGAATTAAATACATAATTATGTAAATAATCATGCTGATAGCATTTTTCATTGAAAAAGCAACAGAATTCATTTATTTTCAGTGAGATTTAGCAACATGAACGAGAAGCGACATTTGGCGATACCATGTGGGGCATGTAGAGCGTCACTACAAAGCTGAGAAGTGTTTAATTCTATGCAAATGAGCACTGAAGCAAGAGGTGCAGAAACTGGTGTGATCTGTTTCCTTTTTCACTGTTACATGATTTTTCTCTGCCCACATACAGGGATATAATAAAAGACCAGTGGAAAGCCGGGTGAGGAATTGTCTGCCGTCTGAGTGAGTTTGATTCATGCATTCATAATCGTTCGTCTTGTTCATGATGTGATGTATTTCGCACTGCTGCAATTTATATTCAAACATTTCCCCTTCCAGAATGTTAAATTTTAGCCATGAGAAAACTGATAGCTTGTAGAAAGACATCTTATTTTTACTCGCAGTGCATCTTATTTGTGATCAGTTTTCAACAGCAATGGTCTGTTTTGGAGCCCAACATTACAATCAATCACTACGACCAACAATACAGGCACTCTGCAATGTCCACATGACATTAAATAAGGCATAATTCACATCTAGCCGGTTGTTATTACAAAATAAAGTTGAGCTCATTTAAGGAATAGTTCACCCAAAAATTTAAATTACGGCATATTTTACTCACCCCAAAGCTAGGTGTATATGACGGTCTTCTTTCAGGTAAACATTTTTTTTGTTGTTTTTTGTAATTTATCCGGATATATCCTCTTTTCCTATAGCTGGAAAACTAACCTATATACCTTTGAGGGGTTATCACATGTCTTCTGAAGCAGATCAATTGTCTTTTTTGTAGCAAAAATATTTATAGTATTTAAATTATAAAATATTTTCATTTTTGGGTGAACTATTCCTTTAAACACACAGCTTTGGCGAAGAAAACTAACGACAAAAGATAACCAAACTAGTTTAAATAAGATCGACATTTAGGGAATAATGTACACTTATTACGCAGCTTTTCACCGTATAAATTATTAGTAACATTAAATTATGATTTGAGAAAATAATCTCCTGAAATACATTTTTAACAATAACTCATGAAAGACAGACCCGTTGAGTTCAGATGTTATTCAGTGGAATATGATTTTGTTGAAGCCATCTGTTTGCATTAATTCAATGTAGGCTATATTATAAAATATATACACAGTACTGTGCAAAAGTCTTAAGCCACTAGTATTTTCACCTACATGAAGTAACAGAAAAAAGTGAGACAGACTAAATCCAGAAGAATCTCTCCAAGATTAAGAAAAAAAACCTACCTGGAAAGCTACAGTACTGTTCAAAGTTTTAGACACTCGTGTCAAAATGCTGTAAAATGAGGATGCTTTCAAAAATAATGCCATAAATAGATTTAATTTATCAATTAACTTCTATTAACT
>JAUMHE010000068.1:19426958-19439105 GCA_032359235.1 Enteromius mattozi | reverse complement strand
TGATCAGATCAGATCTCTGTGTGGAGCACTGGCTGTTGTCAGACAATAATCTCACTGCATTATTACAATTAATGACACAAATAATGTTTGCAACTGACTTAAAACCATTTTTTGTTGGTGAAAAGTAAGTAGGTAGAGCTTACAGCTCATCAAAGTCAACAATCCAGTATCTCAGAATATTGCAGTATTTCCTAAAATCAATCAAAAATGAATTTGCAAAACAGAAAAAAAACCTTTTTGAAATGTTTTACTTTTAAATTTAATAAATCTAAAATATATGGCAGTTTCACAGTTTCAAAATATATATATATTTTTGCGATATTTAAATCTTTTGAGATGCACCTGTATATATGTGTACACACACAAATAATATATTATAACACACACGTCCACACATCCTAAGTTGCATCCCTTTTTTTCCCTCTAGCAACAAAATCATCTTAGATGTATTTTTAGTATGTTATAGCCAGTGACAGGTTTATTTGGAGGCTCCTGAAAGTGTGAAATGGTCCTTTTTCTCTGTCTGATGTCTTTTGAAATCAAAGCCCATGATCACTATTGAAGGGTTTGGAACAGTCAGTTCTTTTAGGGCCTTCAGCCAAACAGCTTCATGATCTCATGTTCCTTCAGTAAGTAATTTACGGCTCAGGTGATTGGCGCTTATGTCCAGAACCGAGGAAAAATGACAGATTTAATATGCTTAAGATGAATGTGTATGCTAATGGATGGCTTTCTCCAGGTACGATAGCGAAGACTCATTCAGAGTCTAGTTTTAGCATGCAACTTCCAAGTTCTGTCAGCCTCATAGCTAAACGAAACTACACTGCAGTAACAAGGAAACATTTGTGAGTAAAGCAATAGTATTAGGGGAAACGAGATGATATTTGCGAGCGAGAAACTAGAGGATTTACTTTGTTTAGCGTGCGCCGTGGGGTGTTTATGTCCTGAGCTCTGCTTAAAACCCTCAGCATCCTCAGAACTGCAGCTTCGCTCAAACTCATTTCCCCTTCTTTTCTACAACAGGTTTGCTCTATTGCTGTTGGCTTCATGTGTCTTTAAATATTTAATTCAAAGGCAAACACGCTCTACAACAGTCAGTAAGTAGCCAAACCAGAGCAATCTTGCAGCCCAGTTCCTGAACAAAACCATGTTGGTTTAGTGTCAACTTGCTGAATTGTGCTGAATAAATGATATGCGTGTACACACGATTCGGCAAACACACACAACGAGTGCAAGATCCTCTCTTGAACTCTCGACAAAGTGTAGTGTCAGAGCCGCTGAAGAAGACAAGGGTAGAGTAAACAGATAAACAAGTGCAAGCGGCTTCGTCAACTAGAGCTGTCAAGACACACAAAAAACGCAAACCCGCGTCAAAGACGATGAGCTCCGGCGTGATTTCCCAAAAGATCATGCAGCTTATAAATCCGCAATTGAATGTGAAACCACAAATGTGATAGGCACAGGTCACAGCGTGAGCGGACGACTTCAAAGCGCGGAGGCTAATGCATTGTAATTTACAAGCTAATGCAATGTTGTCCATGCATCTGATCCCTTGCTGTCCCATTTGTGGCATTTTGCACAAAAAAACCCACTTTCACTTTCTGCCAAGCTGTAGCTTTATTGGCTGTCCACCAAGTCGTGTTTTCAAGACCAACACTGAGCGATAATAAAATTTGCCACATTCATAGGTGATTCAAATCTGTGCATTTTCACAAGCAGAAATGTATATTCCAGTTTTAAATGATCACAAATCGGAACATTTTCCTGCAAAGTTTTGATGTTTCCAATGCAGACTAATGCACCATTATTTGCATGCAATTATTGTGGTATTCGGGTTCCGGTTGCAAAAAATTTGGGAAAATTATGGAAATTAAACGTGATATTTTGTTGTTTTACTCTGCAATGTATTACATTGACTGGATATTGCTATTTGAGACCCATAATTTAATGGGAGACGTCATTATGTCCATTAAGAGTCTTATTGAAGGCATTTATATACTGACACTTTAATAATTTCTTTAAAAAATCTGAAATTTGAAAATTATGTCTCCAATAAATATCATGAATGACTGGAAAGGTCATTGAAAACTCATTGAAATCCATTAGTCAATGTAGGCAAATTTTTGGTGTTGCTGTCAGAAAACGGCAGAAAATAGGCTGTGTGACCAACAAAGGTTTATGATTCTTATATGGTTTGTTCATGACAATCTTCACAGGTTAACACAAATTATGCATACTTTTATAAGCAGAAGTAAAAAGCAGAAATTAGGCTGCAAATGTTCTACACTAAGCTTTAAACTACTGTCATTTTTACTTAAAATCTACCAGTTTTAATTAGTCTGCAAGTATAAAAGCAATAAAGACGTCAAGTGGACTAGTGAAGTTTTTTTTTTTTTTTTTAACTGGGTGATGTTAAATGTCCCAGAAAACCTTTGTTGTGTCATTTAGCCATCTATTAGTAACTGCCCTCTTAAAGATGCATCATAACTAATATAAAATCTATGGATAAATTTTATATTACAGAATAAAACGTGAAAACATTTTAAGCTTGTTCAGCACAGACCTTATCTTAGGCATTGAACTACAAACCAGTTCAACTCATTAAAATGATTGTTTCTGCACCCAATAACCTAAAGCATTATGGACCCAAGCGGTCAAGATTTAGCTGGTTAGCATTGTCTTATTAACCATTAATGCCACATCTGATGCTGTAGCTACATATTCTGCAGGCAAAAAGCGAATTTCTTCATTAGAGGCCATTAAAAAGTGTTTTTTGTAAGTTTATAGTGTGTATTTGTAGTTCATGTGTCGGTCGAGAAACTGTTGACATTACCCACGCGATATCGCAGTAAAATGTAACACTGGTAACACTTTAGAATAGATAACACTTGTTAACTAATAGCTATGACATTTCCCTCAATAAATTCTTAATTTGCTGCTGTTTAATAGTTAGTAAGGTAGATGTTAAGTTTAGGTATTGGTAGAGATGTACTGTAGGTCATGTAGAATAAGGCATTAATATGTGCTTAATTACACTGTAAAAAAAAAAAAATCCATAAAATTTTCAGTAATGACCATAAAAAATATGGTAACAATGTTTTAGGTAGCACCAAATGCAGTAATGAGAAAGTCACGTCCATCACAAGCAGCTTTTAAATATGAACGTTTATAGAAGGTGCTCAGTGTCATTCACACAAGCACTAAACACCATCATGATGAGACTTATTAAACTGAAATATGCAATAAACATTAATTTAACAACAATACATGTAACATACAACCCTAATAAACATGACTGATAAGAAAAAACACAGTTATTTCAAAGAAAAACATCAAATTCAAAAGGTTTTTACCATAGCATTTTCAGTTTTTTACTGTTAAAATCACGGCCGTTTTTACAGTGTAGCACTAACAAATGGCTTATATTCTAGTAATATGCATGTTAATAAGCAACTAATAGGTGTTAACTGTAAAAAAATAAAACAAATTTTCTTATGACTTTGTAAGATTTTTCAAAAACAGTAAGCATTAATCACCACTAATCATAACCACCCCAAAACTTGAATGATATTGTACAAATGTGCTACCTAATTCACCAAAATGCTAAATTATTACCAATTTCAAAAAGGCAGTGTTGGATAAACCCTACTACAGTTCATACAGACCTTTATGCCAGACTTTATGCCAAAAGTCAAAAGTCTGGTTACGCAAGACTACCCTGAAAACGTTCTGCTGCCAGCTTTTCTAGATTAGCCGAGGCATGACTTTATTTTCCTGTCTGAATGGTGGTGCTTACTGAGGAGAGACCACGGGTGAATTACTGTTCTAGCTCAAAAGTCGACTCCAACGCCAAATGCGATCAGTCAATACCAACCCTAAAGGCAACCGCCCAAAGGACGCTTGTCAGGAAATATCAATTGTTACAAATCACTGGACACCTCCTACATCAAGGGGGTATAAAGTACGCCAGGACGATTCCCTCAGCTAAAGGATTTAATGACTGCCGTGAAACAGTGTTTCAGTCGTGACAAGCCCAGATAAAACTTATTCTGGAGCTCGTTGTGTTGCTTTTGTGTGACGGAGATGTCCTTTGAGGTCAGAATCGGCAAGCTTGCTGACCTCACACTCTCGGCCGGGTTCGCAACTGGAACTTTTTTCCTCCTCCTATCACATCTTTTATCATTGCCCGCCAGATGGATGCGGTCAGATTGAAACTTTCAGTCTGTTTGTAGAAGGGAAGTAAATAAGTGAGCATTGATATCCTCTGCGATGCGTTATGGCTGGTCACTTATCTCAGTCTCTCATCAGTGCCACTGCGGTTCAGCCAGACGCCAGGGAAACTTTCTCTTGTCATAGACCTCAGTTTTAAGGCATGTTGGAGTGTGGCTTCAGACTTTTATACTTGTGTTATAGAAGGAAATGCTCTTTTATTGATTTATGTGCCGTAAAATTGCCAAATAGGACTGAGTGAGCACAGGACTGAGTAAAAATAAAGCTACTTTTACTGGCATTGATGGTTCCATGAAGAACCTTTAACATCCCCCTTTCATTCCACAGAAGTTCTTACAGAGGAAAAATGTCCTTTAAATTATTAAAATGTTCTTGACACAAAAAAGAAAATGGTTTAAGAACTTTTAAGAACTGTTCACTGGAAGGAGTGTAATTTCTGTATGGATGTCAGATTGTTATAAATTGGAGAAAACAAAATCACAACATAAATAATAACAAACTTTTATAAAACGACTTACAAATTTATATATAAAACAACTTGCCTATCAATTACATTACAACTATATTTTCATTAATTGATAAGCACTATGTGTATATATATATGTATGTATGTATGGGGTGTGTATGTGTATATGTATATTGTGTGTATGTGTATATATACATAATAAATCTACACAGATATTGTTATATTTTACCCTGTCTAGGGGCTGTCACACGTTGGAAAAAAGAAAAAAAGTTTCGGAGGTCATCACTCCTGTCCCAGCCAGCAAACACCACAGAGATTTAGACTACAATTATTTTCTTTTATTGACTCTGATTTCAACAAAAAGATGGAAGCAAGAAACTTCAAGAGGGGACCAGGCCAAAACAACAAACAAAAGAAGTCTAAGCTTTGGGAGGATTACTGTAACTTATCTGAGAAAAGAAAAGACAAATAAACAACATAACTTCTACCTCACTCCCTAACTGACCAAAAACAGGAGAAAACAATTAGCAAAAGAAAACGGCTCCCCTAATTGAAAAATGGTTAAGAAAGGGATTTGAACTATAAACAGGTTGTATTGTCTAACAATGGAATCTCTTACTAAAAGAAAACAAAGCATTAGACATACACAACTGTCAACAATACAGGGACAACAATCACATGCTGGGGCAGAAGGAAAGACTATCAGCTTCCTGGCTTTGCACCTCAGCTTTATCCACCATCTCCCATCTCATCAACCAATCAGGTCACCCCCAGAGCTTGATTTTTAATTAGGCACAGCTGACTCTCATACCTGGGTCAAGGGATGACAGCAAGAGAAAGAGAGAGAGACAACAGCCAGGGAGGAAAAACAAAGCAAAAACAACAACAATCACATTGCACCAAATAATTTAAATAAATGAATGTTGACCACATACTCAAATACTCAAACACAATTAAACAAATACATCATGGGATGTAACAATATATTAATAATAAAAAAAATTATATGTGTGTGTAACTAAAAAACTAAAGTATGGCCAATGCAACTTTAAGACAAGAGGATATTAAGATATTACAAACAATCGTGTCATACAAATAAATATGACTTGATGTTCTTGATGGTCCGGACCAACAGAAGAACATGATTCTTTTTTTTTTGACGCTTTTTCTCCTCCATGCTTTTGGCCCAGGCACCTTCTTTCTTCCATCTTCTGAGAAAATATGCTTGTTTTTTTTCACAATCAACAAAAGAAAACTGTACTTGGCAAAATCATAGTTGTCAAATTTTCAGCCGTAATTCACAAGGTCTATTTAACTTGTTGATTTTGTGTAGTTTGTTTCCCAGCCATCAACAGTTTAACACCTTTTGCTATTTTTCTTTTATCCAACCAACTTGCAGATAAAGAACTGTTAAACATGCTTTTTTAATTGGGCTGGTGGAAGTCTCGCATGACTCAGTAAAGAGCAGAAACAGCTGGACTCATCGTGTAAACACTTTATCGGTATTCTTGGCAAGCTGCGGTGTTTGGCTTTGGAATGAGGCACGAATCATTTTGTTCTCTGATTGCTGACGGCTTAAACAACTAGATGGAATGTTGCAATAAAAAACTATTGATTGAGTAATGTATCATTATTTTGGAGCCCACTCTCTGTCACCATTCACGTTTATAATGTGCATTATCTTCGTGTTAGCTTCAAAAACCTGTGGAGGAACAGTGCCTCATTTTGTCTTAAATTGACTTTGGTTGTCTTCTGAAAACTAATTTATTTCTTATAGATTGCATATTTTATATATTGCCTACTTTTTTTTTTTATTTAAATACACTCTAAAAAGAAATTCATTAGACCTATTGCCACAACTTGAGTAAATCCATGGCTAAGTTAATAGTTTAGTAACTGCCTTAATTAAAGTTGCAACCATTATTTTGACGCACACTTTTCATTGCACCATTTTAATTTTGTGTATTTTACCGAATTCTATGAATTGATTAGATGCTGCATTTTGTCATTACATTCAGTAATAATTCTACAAGAGGCACTTGTGATTATGCATATTGTAATTAAATATTTTGTTAAAATATCAAACTTTTGGTCAGCGAGCTCTTAAAATCGCGTCTGGCTGATTTACCAAGCTGGAAATAGAAGCTTATGTTAAATGAGTATATGTAGCTGGTCATCCGGGTGTTGCAGGCATACAGAAAATCTGCAAACCATGCACAACATACATGCTGTATTCTGCAGAAATTGGGGCAGAAGGCCCCCAGTGACATGTTGTTGCTGGTGTTTTTATTATTTAATTTAATAATTATAATTTCTGGAGTTATACTTCCATGAAATGCATTGCATGAAGCGTAATTATTCATGTCATATCATAACCTCTAAGCTGAGTAATGCCAATTAAAACAATTCAGTTAAAAGTATTATAAAAGATCTCTGCGTAATTCATAGAATGATATAGTTTAATTCATATATATCTTGTTGGTTTAAATCTTATTTGATTTATGAAAATATTATTAAAAATGCATACAATTACAGAAAATATTTGATTTAATATTCTATTTAGCTAACCGAGCCTTTGTTAATTCATATTTTATTGCTATTTTGAGATCACTTCAATTTAAAAACAAATGGTATAATTTTAGAATTTAGTGTATTTCAGATTGACTTGAATTTTGATTTATTGAAATAAGTGAAATGAATACATTTTTTAAAATTGAAAATTAAATCATAGAAGTATTAGATATTCTTCATATTTCATGATCTAAGTGGAGTCATTTAATGTGGATTCATATTTTGTGACATTATTTCAGTCAAAAACATTTATTTTATTAATTTTTTTATAACCAGAGCTTTTTGTTTTTCCTTTGAGATTTTGCTTATTATAAAGTGCATCATAAAAATCATTGTTTATTATTTATTATATCAGGGTTATTATAGTTAGCTAAAACTAAAAACAAAAATTTTTTTGCTACTTTAAACAAGCATTTAAATTCTTTTTTGAAAGCTAGTTGCCAAAACATTTCTCATTTTCATTTAATTTAACTTGATGCACTAAAATGACTAAATGTTATATAGAAATTAATTTTTAAAAAGTTTAATAAAATGTATAAAGTTACAAAAACAACAAATTTCTAAAAGTTTTTCAACTTAAAATGGAGACTATTTAAATTAAATGTAAAAATGAAAGCTAATTAAAACTGTTCAACTATTATATCATGCTATTTATAAAATTTTATTTATAGTATGTCAAAATGCATACATTTGCATAGTGTGTAGTGTTTTGCACAGGTTGCAAAACATAAAGAAATATGAGATGCATTTGACCTATTCTGCAATCAGTCTACAGTAGGGAAGATTTTAGTTGAGTTGAGGTGAGTGACCCTCTTTCATGACTTTCTGAACGCAGTCTGTGTTTGTTTGTTGTTCACAGATGCCGTATCCATACAAGCAGGCTAGCAGAAAATCAGACATCTGCCCTGTTTTGAGTGAATGCATGGCTGAAAACACAATAGAGGCTGAGCTGCTGCATGCTCCAGCGCTGTCATGCCTGATAATGCAGCACGGTTACTAGACTCACTACTGCGGGTGAAGGCAGTGTGATGCAGTTTTACGGTTTTGCTGCTTTTATTCGCCACTATATTGCAGATGCAGCCGAGGGAACCAAAGCAATAATCAAACCGAAGCATGAATAATGAATGAGGTTGTACGTTTTCACCGTTTGCCAGTTTTATTTACTCTGTTGTTGATTTTGTCATGTTTAGTATCTTCTGGAGTTATTCAATGCCTGGAGTTCATTAGTATACAGACAATGTTTACAGAAAGTGTTTAAATGACCTGTTGACTAGAAGTCAGTGTGCAGCAGCTGTACTTTTGTTTAGCCTTATTGCTTGTATGTCTATAAGATAATGTTTGAAACATATTTAGAAATTGTATGCATGCATGTTATTTTTTTTTTATTTTGTAATAATACCATTTTCGGTAAATAAGTAAAGTGAAAGTCAGTAATTTTTTTTCCATTTTTACAAGTTTGAGGTTTGATGCATATGGGATGTATTCCAAAAATGTGAAAACTGATAAAGAAATTGGATAAATATATATATTTTTTAATTATACTTTTAATAGTGCTATTAAAAATTTGTGCTTTTATTTATCTATAATTTAAATTTACAAATACATTTTAATTAAAAAAAAAAAAAAAAAAAAATTAAAAGTAAATGTTATTTACTCCTTGTTTTATTTAATGTTTTTGCAAGTTTAGGGATGCATATAATATATGGCCTAATATATGAAAAAATGCAAAACGTTCAAGACTTAATTCTTTTTTTATTTTTTTTTTATTTATTATTTTATTAAGACACTGGCCTTAAAATTAATTCAGACTGGTCTGTTCTGCAGCTTTCACATTCTGTGTGTGGCACATATGGATGGATGGATAGATTAAAAAATAAAAAAAAAAAACACTACCTAAATAAAGAGAAATATATTGTGTGTGTATGTTTCCCGGCGATTGATTTCCGTAGCTGTGGTGGTAATGCAAATCAATATTTCATGACTATTTATGTATTTGTTGCATGCATTAAGCAGGATAATGCACCGTCAGATGGCCATTACTGCAAAATAAGCTCCTTGAAGATGATCCAAGACCCCATCACCAAGCTTTATTTTGAGATAGTAATGCCTGACTGTATGTTCTCTTTCTTTAATTATGAATAGCTTGTAGCTTTTTCAGGCCTGGTGTGAATGCAGCAAGATGGTAGAAAGTCCTCCGAGACCCACTGGATCTCCCGAAGCAACAGCCAGCTCTGAACTCATCAGGTCTGCACTGAGCTTTGACTCTAATGCGGAACCAAACTGGAGTCGAGAGGGAGAGCAGTACAAAGCAGCGGCACGTCGCTGGCTGCACTTTAAAGATGACATATCTCAATGCTAATTGTGGGGATCAAAGCTCAACAGAACTCACTCAGACAAGGAAATCTGAGAGCTGTGATAAACCGCTTTCAATTACTGCGGCACTTCATCTCCAATTTATTTACTCACCCGCATGGATATTTGGCTCTCCGTTCTGGCAATCAAGGCCAAAGAAGCCAAAATAATTGCACATTGTTAATAATCGTCAATCTGGCGAAGCAAAATGAGACCAAAAGCAATGCGAATGACACACTTCATCATGTAAGATGGTATTGCATGACACTTAGAGCTGATTTTTGTCTTGTCCTGTATCGTCTTTTCTGTTTTCTCATTGTCAGATGGTGCTTGTCGGGTCGTACAATATCTGACTGAATCAATCGAATCAACCCTTAACTGACTGGAGCTAAATAATGACTATTTTTTTTGGACCTGCTTTTTTATATATATATATATATATATATATATATATAAGAAGCTTGCATCAGTGATTTTTTTTTTTTCTTTTTTTTTTTGACCTGAGCGGTTGAAGGTAAAAGTTTTTATTGCCTGTACAATATATAGACTATTTTAAGATTAGGTCATGACAATATTGCCTGGCCATTTTACAATAATTGTATCAATAATTTAATCAACAAGCAAAATGTAAATGAAAACTTTTTTGTGATGTCACACATCTTTTTTTTTCAGTTTATTTGTATTTGTTCATTTATTAATTCTTAATAATTTCATTAGTTTTTTTAATAATAATTTATTATTTGTTATTTTCATGATTTTCTTTTTTTTTGCCTGGAAAAGGAAATAAAGTCTGCATGGCTGAGCACTTTGCTTTTAATATGGTCGAAACATTTAGAAATTCTACTGTGCATTATGTATTTTTATTTCTATATTTGTTATTTTACATGTTTTTTTTTTTATATTTTATATATTCATTAATTTATTTTTAGAATTTTCCACATCATTACTGTAATTATTGACACTATTATACTTATTATTAAGCTTTATTTAAATTCTAAAGTAGAAATAAATAAAAACATTTAAAAAGTAAAAAGTCATTTTATTTTTCCCCCACAAGGTTACGCATAGTTTGATGGATATGCAATGTACTCAGTTTATTTGCTTATTAGCCTAAATGCATGTCATATATCACTGTGTTCTTATCTGTTCTTTATTAGATGCTCACCATAAGAGAAGTCATGCTGCAGGACTGCTGACCAAAACTGTCAGAACTTTTGGATGGTGAGATTCATCGCGAAGGCAATTAATCAGCTGTCGGTGAGCATGTCACAGTCAGACTGCCAGTGGAAAAAATATTTTTCTGATTCCTGAAATTTGTCTTACACTGCAAAATGGAGTGCCCAGTGTGCACCCGGCTTAACTCGACTCGAGAAGAAATATTAACTCCGAGGCCAACAAACTCAGCGCTCTATATGCATTTCAGATGAACAGCAGAAAAAAGGAGAGCCGGTCTGCATTGTCCTGGTAAACTGCTGACTCTATCCTGCCCTACATAGGCCTAAATGGTCCAGATTAGCCAGGAATATAAAGTGCAGCTTTAGAGTTATCATTGACACTGTAATGAAAAAGTTTCCCTTCCTGCAGTTATTTTTTTTCCTACTCTCACTCCAGTTAATATTGCATAAGAAAAATAACTAGTCACATTAGGGGTGGGCGGTATCGAAATCATATATAATAGTGTGAGTAATGTTATTATGCATGAATGCTATATATGTATACACCATTGCTCAAAAGTTTGGGGTCGATAATATTTTGTTTTTTGAAAATTCTCTTCAGTGCTCTCTAAGGCTGCATGTCTTTGACATAAAAATACAGTAAAAGCAGTAATAATGTGAAATATTAATAAAGTTAAAAAATAAGTCTTTTTTAATTTGAATATATTGTAAAATATAATTTATTCCTGCAATGCAAAGGTGAATTTTCAGCGTTATTAGTCATGTGATCCTTTTTCTAATATGCTAATTTGCATAAGAAACATTTATTATCAGTGTTGAAAACATTGGTTCTGTTCAAAAGAACAGCATTTATTTGTGATAGAAAATAGCAATATTAGCAATTTTCTTTACTGTCAATTTTAATTAATTTCATACATTAATTATGAAATTAACTTTGAAGTTATTTGTAAACTTTACTAGCAAACTCTAAGTGAAAATTGTTTCATATCATTTTTTTGAAACTTATTTGGAATAAACTCGAACACTAATATCACACTGAGTCTAACCTTATAGCTGTTTTCCAAAAACCTATGACTCAAATATTAGAAGAAAAATCTATACAACTCTAACTTTGTGAGTGGTTGAGCCACATTGAAACAGAAGTAAATAAACCAATATGCACGTATTTATAAATCAGATTTAATTTTTTATCATGGAATGTTTGGTTATTCAGAAAAAGTGAAAGTGAAGTGACTTGTGGCCAGGTATGGAAATTAAATGGCCATACTTGGAAATCGTGCTCTGCATTTAACCCATCCAATGTGCACACACACAGCAGTGAGAAGTGAACAACCACACACACACACACACACA
>JAUMHE010000068.1:19414198-19426858 GCA_032359235.1 Enteromius mattozi | reverse complement strand
TGCCGGACCTGGGACTCGGACCCGCGACCTTTGGGTTACAAGTCCAACTCCCTATCCATTAGGCCACGACTGCCCCACTGTAAACCACATTAAAACAGTCTTGCCACTTACAGCTGCACAAATATATCTAGCACAGCATAGCACAATTGAGGGATATTTAATTACAGCAAGTCAAGTCAAATGCAGTCTAACTCCACATGCGAGTGCTAATGAGTGTTTCCACGAGAATGAAGGCACTGCACATTAATTCATTAACTTGCAAGCTTTTATAGAAAAAAGCTAAGTGTTGCTCCATTGCCATGTTCTCACACTGTCACTGGCAAAGATAGCGGCGCCTTCACCTGTCAGGACAACTCCATCTGTAAAAGCACAGACTGCGCTCTTTTCTACTCGAATGGTGCATTTAGTCGTGTCACATTTACTGTGGGCAAGTTAACCAAGCTCTTTTGTTTTCAAGTTGTGCTTGCTGCGTGCCTGTCTATAGTTGTTAGCGCTGATTGCAAAGGGATTGTGGGATTTTTCCTCTCCCTTGATTTAAAAAAAAATCTAAATGTTATTGAGTGTTTTTACTCTGACATTTTGCTAACAGTGCTGAGAGCCCGCTGAGCACCCCAGCGTTGCCTTAGTCCCGCTTAGACAGGCTTTTGACAAACCCGCTGCTTATGAGGTAAACCTTTACAAAAATCATGACAGTGCCATGGCACAGTGATGCCAATACTATGGGACTGTGAAATACTCCATGGTGTTTTCATTGCAAAGGGTCTAAGACTGACAGGGCTTTTCAATACAAAGGGGCAAAAATTGCCCCTGCACACTTAAGTCGTTATGAAAAAAGGGAAAGTGTCAGCTCACAGAATTAGCTTACATTCAGATCTGTGCATTAGATTATTTTTGGGGGTTTTTTGCAGTGTTGAACAATATAATCAATCAGGCAAGTTGAGCTTGTGAACGCAATGACCAATCAGAGGTCATCAGATTAGTCAGCCCTGTAAACTTGCTTGTCAAAGGTGTTTAGATTGGTCTGGTCTGTCCTGGAAAATATGAGGAGACTAAGTAAATAAGGTTTAATTTTGCAGCTTCAGTTATTATAACAGGAGTTTTTGTATAACGTGTGCTAGACTAATGTCATGGACCAACACATTCGTCTGCATATCCAGAAATGACTTGCTGTTTCTCCAAACTGCTGTTTTTATGTGTAGCCTGCTCTGTACATTAATCATCATCATTACAATATCAAGAGCCATAATTGACAACAATAGTAGTACCTGAATTACTGAATAGTATTTACTTACATAATCACTCTTTAATGACTTTTTACCATTATAAATTTTGTCTTAAAATGTTTTGCCTATTAAATAAATGCAATTTTTTGGATCATTCAATCAATGAAATACACTGTAAAAATGATTAACTCCAGGAGTTACTTGCCATTATTCAATGTTATTTGTGAAATTGTGTGAAATGAGTGATAATGATCTTAATAAAAGATCCCACATTTTCAAAAAGTTGTATCTCGGTCTAATATTGTCCTATTCTAACAAACCATACATTGATGGAAAGCTAATTGATTCTGCTTTCGGGTGACATATAAATCTCGATTTCGAAAAATTGACTTTTAAAACTGGTTTTGTGGTCACATTTATTGTTAAAATATTAACTTTAGTATTTAAATTAAGTTAAATTTCAGTTTAAGTAAATATTTTTCATCAAAGCATTTCAGCCAACATGATCTCACAGCAATTCACACATTTTACGAGGCGGCTAATTTGTTTGATTTCGTACGACCTCACTCATACAAATTCATATGATTTTTGCTAAATTGTACGTATTTTAGAAGTTGTCAATTCGTATGAATTTTTACGAATGACCCACACCTAACCCCGCCCCTAAACCACATCGCACAAAGTTGTACAAATTCGTACAAATTAGTCACTCATAAAATATGTACACATTGGTCATGAGACTGTGCTGGTTCAGCTTTCAAAAATGTTGTGGGAATCCATTTCTGTCTTAGATCCATATTAGATCCATTCCTATCTGCTGTAGTATACAGTACACATGATGATTTCAGGCGGACTCCTGTTAATCCGGCTGTCAGTCTCATAACACTGGCTTTAGTCTTAAGTAAGCGTGGTGTAAAAGAGGCGGTTTAAGAGCGCTGTGTTTCTTCTAATACCCGCCGTGACTGGCAAGCCCTGCATTTTGTCACTCATACTGTGTTCAATCTCAGCAGGAACATCTGCTTGTGCAGCGGCAGTAATTGTAGAGTTCAGGGCCGGTCGACTGAATGAATTGACTGTGTTGCTATGGTGCCAGAGCCGCTGCTATATCTGCTGAACGCGCGTCTGATGCTGGTGGTCTTGCGAGATTCGCTCGGCTTTGACGAGGTGCAGAAAACAGGTGGGAGGGAGGGTAAAAAAAAAAATCACTAGGGGTGAAAAATGTAATCGGCCTGTTGAGTTCCCCGTGAGCCCCAGTCCTGCCTGTGGGGCGGCCCGCCGCGCCGTGTGGTAAAGGGACCTGAGGGTCTCCATGGAGATGAGTAATATGATCGTGCCGCCACATATTTGAGAATGAGCCGGCGGTCACGGCCTCTGCTCGCTCATGGCTCAGCGGAGAGGCCTGCTGTTATTCTGTTAGATTTTAGGAGAATGATGAAACTCACACTCACATCTTCAGGATACAAAACAGTGTGACCATGTTAAGCTTCTGTAACATGGTATCCTTCGAGGTACAAAGCGATCAGTGTAGTACTGCAATGTTATCAGTATATGAATATCAGTTTATCTATATTTCATAATCACTGTACTAAAATACTTGTTTGTAAACAAGAAACCAAGGAAATCAAATACATGTACCATTGTGGGGTAATCAGGTTAACCCTTAAAAAAAAACGGAACTGCAAAGTATTTGGAAATTTGGTCTCACTTTATATTCAGAGGCCTTAACAACTATGCACTTACATTTAAATTAATTATTTGGTACAATGCAGTTATTGTGTACATGCATGTTTTTACATTGTACTTTAAAGTTTTACAAATACCTATGTAATTACATCTGTAATTAATGTCCCTTACACCTAAACCCACTGTTAAACCTACCTATACCACTAAACCTGTCCTAACCTTACCAGTATCCCTCTTCAATAGCAATACAAAATGAACACAATAAGTACATTGTACTTATTTTTTGATGTAAGTACATAGCAGTTAAGGCCACCTAATATAAAGTGGGACTGGAAATTTACTACCTTAGTAGTACTACGGTATTATTGAAAGTCTATATCTATATAATAAATACCAAGGCATATGGCCATGGTGCAGTAAAGATAATACTCTGGTACTTTAATATCAGGCTCACATGTACAATGAAAAAAACATTAACAGTGTTATTACAGTACCTTGGTGTACCATGCATTAGTACTATATTTTGTTGTAAAGGATGAATACAATACCCTTAAAAAAAGTACTGTGACAGCACCAAGGTACAGTAATTGTATTATCATGGTACTTTAATGTCACTCGCTGGCAGTACCATGGTACTAACATCATTTAAAAGAAAAGTGGCATGCCATTTTTGGACTACTTTGGAGTACCATGCAAAAACTGTGGTGTATTTCACAGTACCACAGTGTTACTACCTGATAGCATCGTTGTACCATAGTATGACGCCAGAGCCTCTGCTAAGGCATGTATCTCCATTACTTTTGCTCGTACAGTGTGTTAGAGCTCAAACAAATCCTTTTTTTCCCCTCTCTCTGCCAGTGCTGTGGTCCAGACAGATTCCTCATGTCTGTTTTCCCCAGTAAGTACCCGAGAAAGTAAGAAAAGGAAGGTTATTGGGTTCTTTGTGCTTTAGCACCCTCTTGGCAATCTCGCGCTGAATGCCCTGCCCAAGGGTACAAAAGCGCTGTCCACTATCTGGGGATTGAATTGGCATTCTGCCACTCGCCCCCATCCTGCCCCCGTCGCCACCTGGGAGCGCAACGCTGAATCCTGTAGCTTCTGCGTAAAATTGATTGAACTATATTGTGATTCATTTCACCCGCTGAAATTACCGGCTGGCCCCCTTGTTTCCATAATTAATATGCAGCCCAGGCTTTAATCTGATGTTATTATTTATCTTGAAGCTCTTTTAGTAAAATTATTAGCCTGCTGATTTACTTTAAGCCACAGTATAGATCATTTGATTATACCTGTTATTTTCACATCCATCCTGCCGTGCGGAACACATACAGGGCTGAATATTGCTGCTCGTATATAAGGCTGCTAACAGATATAAGATTGGCTTTTGTTCGAGGAGGCAGCGAGATTAGAAAACAATAAATATGAATAAATATAAACATGCAATAGCATGCAGATTTTCTCTTGAGCTTGTTGTGGATGTTCACTTCACTGGATTGGCTCATTACCAGCAATATGTTAATTATCACTATGATTGGCGGATTACACCGCAATTGCGAAAATGTCCACTTCTGTCTAGGTAAATGGATACTAATTATATGTGAACAACTCACCACTTGGATCATAAAGTGGTGTCTTTAAATGAGCTATTTTCAGTTAAATTAAATGATAATCCCAGAAAATTTGCTGGCCTGAAAATGGGATTTTTAATAAGACCCCAGCAATAGTTCACCAAAAAATGAAAACTGTCATCGCACTCTCATGTTGTTCCAAACCTGTATGAGTTTCTGGTAACACTTTGTTTTAGGGTTTCTTAACTAGTTGCTTATTAGCATGCATATTACTAGAATATTAGCGATTTATTATGCCTTATTCTTCATGATGTTATTCTACATCCCTAATCCTATAATAACTGCCTTACTAACTATTAATAATATTATTAATAAGAAGCTAATTAGTAATGAATTGTGGGAAAACTTGTAATTAATAGTGAATAAGTGTTTTTTTCTCTGTTGAACACAAATTATAATTTGAAGAATGTTAGTAACCAAAACGTTTCTGACTTCCATAGTATTTTTGTGGGGAAGGCAGCTGAATTGTTTGCAGAATTTCAAATGATCTTTTGTGTCCAGCAGAAATAATTTATAAAATTTTACAACAATGTTTTTTGAATAAATATATATAATATGTATGTTTCACAAATGTACATATTAAACCATATCTTTTATTATTTTTTATTATTCTTTATTAACATTGGTTAATAAAAATACTTGTTCGTTGTTAATGTAAGGTCAGTTAAATAATACAAATATTTATTATATTTATTAATTGTAATAATATACATTTTAAAATGTATTTATATATTCAATGAATTAAATGAATATTGAAATTAAGACTAATTGTTTTAAAGGAATTTTATTGTTAGTCCATGACTAACATAGTTAACAAATGACACTTTGGCTTGGTTGTATATTGATAGTGCAAGCAAAATGGTTTCCATGAGCCTTTAACTCGGATACAGCTTAACATCAAACGGTGCTGGAACATGAATTTACTTTGGACTAAAACATCCAAACAGACTTTGGCACCAGGCTTCAGTAAAGTTCAAATGTGCTCCTGCAGTCTCTATTCACAGTGCGGATAGACCATTAGGCAGACAGATGCTCAGACTGAAGCTCCCTCTGAAGCAACAGCTTTCCTTCTGGACTGGAGTTCTGTCACAGTGGCTGCACACAGGTAAATTACAGCAGTCCGGCTGATACCTCACTAATGCCAGCAGCCCAGGGGAGCGCAGCGCCCTTCTCTTAATTACCCTGCTTTAAGTACGCATTTCACATGCCCCCAAGACACACAATCACAGCTGCAATTCCAATGACAGTCCATTTGCATTAGGGAATGGAAGGAATGTAATAATTGTGGTTCTGATTCAGATTTCACTTAACTTTTTTTTGTACTTAAGATAGCATAGCCATTGAAATATAAAGATGCATCGTCTATTTATTGTCTTCATATTTTTGGCCAGGTTTTAATTTTATCATCATAGCAACTCATCTGACATTTATGTGGCATGATTTGATAAGTGTGGACCTATGTTAAATCTTAGTAAATCTGTTCTATTTTAATTCTAATTCTAATTTTAATTCTAATTTGTGTTCATACAGTAACAACAACAAAGCTCAACTGAAAGGTACACTCAGTATTTTTTTGTAAAGATGACCGCTGGTGATGGATGTATGTTTTATGGGTATTACTATATGTACATATTGTTAAAACGACGATGCTTTGATTGGAGTTTTTTTTAACAGGAATGTGAAAATGTGTGTACTGCACTTTCAGTTGTTGAAAAGTGTAATATTTTATTCTACTGTTTAATGCTGCTGAACGGCAAGCGAAAATTCCTGACTCCCGTCTCTGTGTGTGGTTGTGTAGGAGAAGAATGGAAGCTATTTGTGGTCGATGCATCTGTATATGGACTGATATGGAGACATTCAGGGAGGTCAGACTGTAATTACTGCAGGGCAGATGGGCCGTAGTGTGTGACACACTTATCTGTCTGCTGAGAGGGTTGGAGGACGCGGTGATGAGAGCTGATAGCTGCTTCTGGATTGATTGAGGCTGCTGTCAGCTCGACTGTAAGTTCAGGTTAACACAGAACAAGGTCCAATTCTCCAGGACCCATGCCTTCACATGCACTTCAACAGGTGACGGAGCCAATCAGCCGCTTAGTTGGATGACCTTCTGCTGATGACTCAACCTAATAGTATAGTTGCATTCTGATTCAAGAATCCCTACATCGTACTCTAAGCTCCCTAAAAACTCAGTGGGAAGAATCTAGTATTGCTTGTCTTGAACACCTGCAACATTACTGAGCAGAGACTGCATTTGCATTGTAATTTGTAAATTATAATTCTGTCAAATAATTAATTGCATCCAAAACTATTTTTTTTAACATAATCTGTGTGTATAATGTGTATATTTATTATTTTTATATAAATACAAACTCATGTATGTACATATTTAAGAAAAATCTGTTCAATATATTTATATATAAGAATATAAATATATAGATGTACATATATGTAAACATTAAAATATGTAAACAAAGTATTTATATATACATGCATATGTATATATAATGCATAAAAGTACAAGTAGCCTGTATATTATGTAAACAAAAACTTTTTTATTTTGAATGCGATTAACTGCAAATTAATCATTTGACTGCACTAGTAAATTGATGTATCTCAATATATATTAATTTTTAATAAGATTATTACTAAATAGCAATTAAAAATGTCTAAGTGATGGGTAAATACCCCTGTCCACTTCCTGTGAAACTTCCTGTTTAATGTACTGCCCACTTCAACTAATTAAATATCCTGTGAAGTCCATTCTGTCTGTTTCTATTTTGAGGATGGCTACCACTGTTTATTGAAGTAAACATTTTTACCATTTTGTTCCTCTAACTGCACCTAACAGAGTTGCTAATGCATCTGCTGTTTTTAAGTATGCCAGGTTTCCCTGGTGTCTGGTCATTGGCTTCAGACTGTAAATTTAGAGTCAGCCTCTCTCCATAATACACTGACAAAAAGCCTCATGTAATGAAAAACATGGCATACTTAACTTTTAAGTGTAATATACTATAAAGAATAAATGGTCTTCAGTGATACACGGACAAAGAGAAATAGTAACCTTGATCTTGTGCCCTAGCCAGATCTAATATTTGAGCGTTTATCTCCAGAGTCTTATTAGCAGTGGTGCTGGCGGCCTCCATGGACAGTCATCACATGCTATACTGTCTTAAAGGAAATTGGGGTCATAATTATCCTTAATAAAAGGTTAACTGACCTGCCATGGACATTGAGAAGGTTGTGTGCAATGGTGCTTTTAACAGCAGCGCTGATCGTCCTATTTCGCGCTACTCTAGCGTAGATGGTCCGATCGCCTCAAAGAGTCATTTCATCTGTAACGCTTCAAACACTTCAGCTATTTATAAACAAGAGAGCATTCTGAGCTCGTCCATCTCCCTCTCTCTGTTGTTTGAAGTTAAGAGCGAAGGACACGTAGAAATAAATTTAGAAACCTAGTGTACTTTTATCTTTACAGTTTGCAGTTTCAAGTCCACCTTGAAACGGAAGCTGTTTGAAACTTTAAATGAAACTTCAAAATTAGCTTTCTTCAAGGAATCTAGGGAGGCTTCAGCAAAAAATGGGCGAGTGACAGAAAATGAAAGAGCCGAGAGTCAGTGGAAGATGAAATGCCAGAAAGCACCTTTTTGACTGAAGAGTGAAAGTTGGCCTCAACCTGTGGCTGCGATTCGCGACCAGTGAGTCGAGTTGATGACAGAATCATCCCCCCATGTCGTGGCTTTTTGTGCTTGGTTTTTTGGAGTTTTTCCACTGAATCAAAGCCCCGCTGTCAGTCTGAGTGGAGCGTTATAGCTTTGGCTTTTGCTGCGTGCCGTATTATGATTGCGGCTGCAATAAAGATTTGTCAATAGCGGTATGATCCGGCTCTTGGTGAGCGGGTTTTAGTTCCCACGGGTCTCTATAAGAACCGATGATGAGCATGGAGTCACCGTAATTACAGACTAATTGGCACTAATTATATAACGAACAACTATTTGGCAATTACAGCACAATGGAAGCCATTTAACCTGCATTCACACAGGGTTAAACGGTTTTGGCGGGATTCTGCGGTACAGCTGTCACAATGGTTGCTTGATCCTGGTGGGATGTCATTGTAAAGGAGCAATGTTTGCTTTTATGAGGGTCAGATTTGTTGTTAATGTTCTTTGGTGGCTGAATCACCAAACAAACCGTTCTTTCTTCAAGCCGATGCAAAAAACGGGAAAGAATGATTCAGAGGCGGTAACTAATCACCATCTTCAGAGTCAATAGTCGCTGGAAAACTTAAATGAATAGTTATCCCGTGTCGTTTGGCAGCCCTGAGGTCTGTAGTTATTAGATACGGTCTCCACAGTTGAGTACTTCTGGTCTTTTGATGAATTATAAAAGCCGATAGCTCTCTGAATGGATGACCGGTGAAAACCAAAACTATGATTCTTTTCTTGAGGAACTAGCCTTGACCGTTCAATTTCCATAACATTTACAGTGCAACTTTTAATGCACCGAGGGCGCAAAGCACTTGACTCTAGAACATTTGATTTTAACGAGGAAAAATGGATTTGAACAGATCATTATAAATGAGTCTAAAATCAACTGTAGCATGGCAAAGAAAGGCTTAAGGGATTAGTCTGGTCTTAAAATGTGTTTCTGGTGCCAGTTTTTGCTGCGACAGTTATTCCTCCTTAATTACTGTGGCACACAAAGTCATGTATCTTTCTAACAAAGGCAAGCTACAGCAAACGTCTGCTCTTTTCCGATATGGCACATACCTGGTATGTTTATCGTCTGTTTTGAACCCGATACGCTTTCATTTTTTTTCAAATGTGCTATTTCTATATTGTTTCAGCAGATCAAATGTTTGCCCATCCACTCTCATTCATACAAAAAACAGCCCTTGCAATCTCTTGAACCTGAATTTAGCAAGCTAGATTGGTCTTTGTGTGTTAAGACAACTTACAAGGACTGCATATAAATCAGACTCTTGTTTTAGGTCGCTAATTAGACCCGAAATCCAGACACCTGTCTTGGCTGAATGATTAACTGCGGTGCAGGATATTGTATTGTACAGCAGGGATTGAGTCAAGCGTTTAGTCAATATTGAGTTGCACTTCAATTTTTGGAAGCAAATTGGTGTTTATCTTATTTCCATTATTTCTTTGCCAAGATTTTTAATGTTTTGCTCATCAAGGCTGCATTTATTTGACCAATAGTACTGTAAAACCAGTATAAAATTATAATATAAATGCAATTTTTACTTACAAATGAATTTGACAATTTTCCAAGACAAAAGTTAATAAATAATAATGATGATAACAGTAATATTAATCCATAAAAAATAAGTCTAACTTTTAGAAATGATCACACATATATTGTCGCACATTAGAATGCATTTCTCATAATAATAACAATAATAATTAATGATAAACATGTTTGTTAGTTGAATTGTTTTCACTATTATTTGTGCTTTTATTTAGCGGCTTTTTTTTCAGAAGTCACTAGACTTTCATTGAAGGAGGGATCCAAAATACAGTCTGAGTTCGGCAGGTAAGTATTCACCGAGCATCCTCCTTCAACATCCCAGCTTTACATTTTTCTTCATAAGATGTAAAAATCTTGTTGCTATTCCATTCTTTCAGTCTGCAATGTCAAGCAAAGGCAAGGATGCAGGCCAACCAGCCAAATGAGCTGATCAAATTCATGAGAATCCGAGCCTCCTGGTGAGAGAAAAAAATGGTTAGGGCTTTGATAGTAATATTGTACGGATTACACTGCTGTTGTGCCCTTGAGCAAAGCACTTAACCTGAGCCTGCTCAGTAAATACCTAGCAGTAAAATCTGTAGAGTATATGTAATACCTCCCCTCAAAATCCAGCGAAGACTAATAAAATTAACTGCAGAGCAAAGATGTTGTGGGAAATGTGCAGACAGATGATTTCCCTTGTTTGTTCTGCCAGTCTGTTATTCTCTTTACCACCTTGGCAAGTGTAAGATCACTTACAAAAAGAGTCTTGCGTCTCTGAAATATAATCTCTATAAAACGGGACGCCTCTACTAAAAATGCACCGGCGAGTATCCTTTGGGAACACAGACTTGCCTCTGGCTTGGATTCAAAACCTTGTGAGCTGCCTTACTGTCTGCTGACTATAGGAAGCTTGCTTGTAAGGCAGCACCCTCTTCTTAGGAAACATCGGAAGTGACTGAGTTGGAACGCTAGGTGTCAACCAGACTCAAAACAGATTTAAGCAGATTTAGGAGTTGGCATTGTTTAGCTAACAATACTATAATGCAGTGTTTCATTCTGCTCCTTTATGTTGTGGATCAGTAAAAGTTGTTAGGTTGTATCATATAATAATTCACACAATAATTTTCTTTTACTTATTCAAATGAATTTGTTTTTTGCTATGACTATTTTTTATTTTTCTGTCTTATTGCATTGTATGATTATAAATTTTATATAATTCACATTCATTATATATTTAACATATTTGATTTTATATATTCCTTTTTTAATTTTAAAATGTTTTTCTAGCATTTGAGTTTCATCAGTGCAAATGTTTTTGTATGACTGTCGGTCGATTTATATTTTGTCAGTCTGTAATATATTCTTATTCGTCTTTTTGTTCTAAATTTTAATGTTATTTTTAATATCATTTTTCTACCATATATTAATTTGATCAGTGCCTTCTTGTTCTGTTTTGCTTTTATAAGAATCCACAGATTTTTATAGTTTTCCCATCTTTATTTTTTTTTATTTTAATTATGCTGTGGATTTATGTTTATATAATTTAATATTTTTGTATATTTTATAATAAAAATTATTATTATTATTATTAATTACTATTTAATGTATTTTTTATAATTGTTTTTATTTTCGTGCAATACATTATGAGATTATTTTGTGATTGGATACATATGATGTTGCGGTATATTTTAATTTTTTTTTAAAAAAAAACCCCTGAATCAGATGTGCGAACTGCCAACACAGTCTCACGACCAATTCGTACGTATTCGTACGAGGTCCCAAATTCGTGCTAATTCATACTAATTCGTACGATTTTGTACGATTTGTCTAAAACCCCGTGACGGGTAGATTTAGGGGCAGGGTTAGGTTTAGGTCATTTGAACAAATTCATACGAATTGGCAACTCGTAAAATACGTACGATTTAGAAGAAATCGTATGAATTCGCACGAGTGAGGTTGTACGAATTTGTACGAATTAGCCACCTCGTAAAATATGTATGAATTGCCGCGAGAGCAGGTTGGAACTGCTCACTAGGTAGTGGAACACAGTCTTAGTATTCCTGTTCAAGGGATCATAAGCTGTATTTTTGCTCACTCACCTCCAGTATTTTATTTTTACAGTGTCTTACCTTCTTGTCAGTTTTTATGTCTTCCAGGACAACATTTGCCTCAAGTGAAACTTGAAATGTTTTTGTCAACTACCTACTACCCATTTTCCCTATCAGATATATACAGCTCATCATAACTCTCTAGTCCAGCGTTCTGTAAAAGCATAACCTCTCCCCTCACAAACTGTAAAATATTCATGGTGAGACTGCAGCAAAGTCAATGAGTGTTCAATCAGTGCGTTCCCCTCAGCCGAGCCCCCAGTGTGCCGACCTGTGATTTATTGCTGAATTAACACACTGAAGTCTTCCATTTCTCTGTGTTGCTTTGGTGCTCCAGGCCGGCACATCAGCTGAACGTTCATGTTTAGATGACCAGGGCCAGCGGGCTCCTCTCGGGGGAAACATCTCACCAGCTTTCAGAAGATGATCGTGTTGAACACTTGTTGTGGTGATTATGATTATGGCGTGCTGTTATTTTTATGCTGCAGTCTAAACTTTATGCACTGGCATTACAATTGCAAAAAAAGTTCGTTTTAAACAGGTTTCCTGAAAACTTCCATCATTAGTTGGAGGCTTTGGCCCAAATTTGGTTAAACCAGAAACTGCTGTCAACCCCAATGGGGCAAGAATTGGATTTTTATTTGTTTTATTAAAAAAAATAAATAAATGTATGACCTTCAACTGAAGGATTTGGACTTGGATTTTTTGTTGTAATTTTATATTGCATTACAATATACAATTAATACATATTAAATACAAATGTAATGTAAGTACACACAC
>JAUMHE010000068.1:19389694-19414098 GCA_032359235.1 Enteromius mattozi | reverse complement strand
TTTTGTTGTAATTTTATATTGCATTACAATATACAATTAATACATATTAAATACAAATGTAATGTAAGTACACACACATAAATATACAGTGCAGTGAATGCATATTTTCCCCCAGTCTTTATTGTTTTATCATATAATATACTTTGTGTATTTAAAAATGTTATTATAATATTATTCTTAACTACCATATACTTTTTTTATCAGTGCCCATATTATATATGTGACTCTGGACCACAAAACCAGTCATAAGGGTCATTTAAATCGATCATTTTGACCTATACAGCTTATTGTTGGCTATTGCTACAAATATACTTATGACTGGTTTTGTGCTCCAGGGTCACATTTTTTTTTTTTTTAAATATTATATACACACAGTTTAATTCAATTTGGTAATATGTAATATTGTTTTAATTAATTTATTTTTACTGTACATGCATTATCTGTGCCCTTTTGTTTTTGACATGTAGGGCTTTCTTTAATTATTTTTGAATTCTTTAGTTTCATCAGTGCTCCTAAAAGCATGTCTTTCATGTGCATGTTCTTGCGGCTCCTGAGTGATTAGTCACATGGCATTTACGGCTCGAGTGATTGGCTTAACAACTTTCCTGCCCAGAACTGAGTGGCCATGAGTAAAGATGGCAGATTTCAAATTGCATACATCCTTCCCGGTGCCAGCTGAGCGCCTGCCAGACAGCTAAACTGATGCGACCTCCAGGTAAGATAGACCTCCTGGCCTAATAACAACAACAAACAAATTACACACTTGACTTTAAAAATGGCTGAAGCTCTGAAATAACCATTTCAGAAAAACAATCTTTTTGTTCGCTGTGTTTATTTTTTTCAGTGCAGCTGCTTTTGTTTCTTTGTCGAGATGAAATATCATTGAGAGATGCTCAAGGACCTTCACGAGCTGATAGAACCACGAGATCAGTGCTTCCAGATGCGTGAAAATGGACAGAGCACCTTGGCGGTTAACAGACTAAATTGGAAGAACTGTAAGAGGGACTTGCCTGGAATTCAGAAAGTGGCGCGGATCAGACGAGGTGAGAGTGGCTAGTTATTAAATTGGCCAGCAGGCAGAACGTGGGGGCAGACGAGACCTCGCAAAGTGCATCGCTAATGAGTTTCTGTAATGCTCCCTCTCATCTTTGAACCAGACCTTCAGATGGAGCCCATTGTTGGCAGGGAGGCCAATGCAGATTGTTAGAGCAGACCGAACCTCCAGCCCAGCTTCCCTGGATAACTCCCTCTGTCTCCTAATCTATGCTAATGAAGCGAAAATCAAAGCTCGAAATGTCCAAGTAACGCGCTTCCTACCTCAGTCATGTTCAAAGCTGTATTAAAGATGACAGAAACAAGTCTAGAGCATTCTTTCACCGTGTTATGTAGCCCACAGGGGCTTTGTGTTTAACTTCTCAAACAACCATGTTGTGCTTGTATCATAAATGATGCAGACTCTCGCATGACGTCTGTGTGGGACAATGTTTTAATGCGGTTTCTTGACATGTTTTTTTTTGCATGTTTGTTTGCAGTAAGTTTTGAAGAATGTTACAGCTTTGCGTTACTTTAAAAAAAAAAAAAAAAAAAAAGTAACGTGTTGTTACATCTAGTAGAAAATACACTTTTGCGCTACATTCTCTCACTGTTCCTCTGACTGAGGTGTTGGAAGTGTTATGCTTAGCTTGCAGATGTTTTTCACATTAGAGATGCAATTTTTTTTCTTTCTGTGCTGTGCACAAGTTTTACCCCCAGACATGTTTGCTTGTAATAATACATAGGCTGTACCATGAAATTGCATTGTCAAGGTTTTTTCATTGTATTTCTTTACCTTTTTTTCTATCATACTGAAATTTTATCAGAAGGGCCTACCCAGATTTATTTTAATAATAAATGTGATTTAATATGTAGTTATTTTATAATTTTATTGTCTTTTGTGTATGACTCTTAAAAGCATGCAGGATTTATATTTTTTTCCCTTTCTAAATTACGTAAAATAATATAATATAATTAATATAAGATTTGACTGACTTTTTTGCTATACTATAATTTAAAAAAATGTTATACTAAAGACATATTTTTATATAACTCCTTAAAACTTGCAGTATTTATATTTTTCCCTTTCTATATTATATATTGCTTATATACTATAATTAATAATATATTATTTTAGTGTTTTTTTTTTGTTATATTAAATCATATTATATAATATATTGTATTGTATTATATTATTTAGAAAGGGGGAAAAAATCATACACAAAAGACAATACAATTTGTACAATAGAAAAAAGTAGGACTACATTATAATCATTGCCATATGTAATGAAATATTGCACAATGATTATCGTGCAGCACTAGAAAAAAGTAATTCAATTCAAATTTGAAAAAGTTAATTACATGTATGTTATCATTTTTATTGTGAAAATATTAAAATACATAGTCTATTATATTGTATTATATTATTAAGGACATTTTCAGCTGTAATAGAATGATCAGTGCCTGTTTTTTGTGTTGCTTTAAAAGCGTGAAGTAGATTTCTATTGTTATGTTGTATATTATTGAGATTATTATGTAATGAATATAAGCAATTCTGTTACATTTGGTAGACAGTAACATACCTTTGCACTACATTTTCTCACTTTTGGTCTGAGACACTCTCTGCTCCAGAATTGAGGTGTTATGCTTAACTTGCAAATGTTTTTGCACATCAGAAGTGTTTTTTTTTTTTTGCTGTGCACTACTCTTTACCTCCAGACATGTTTGCATGCAATCGTATAGGCTGTACCATGAAATTGCATTGGGAAAGTTCATAGTGGCCGCAGCTTGGGCTCCAGGGCAGAGCAAATCCCCCATTGCTCTGATGCAACCCCTAAATTCTTCCATTTTGTTCGCTACAAATAACAAGTATAACCCGATTCCATTAAAGTGCTTGGATTTATTTTTGCTTACCAGCAGTATTTTGACGTTTCTAAAACATAAATCTCAGGGCGAGCTGAAAGAAGTCTTTGTCCCGCTGTGCATGTCTCTAGAAATATAATACTCCTCATGTTCTTGCATACTAAAGCATGTTTTCGTGCACACCTAAAATATATCCCTATTTATCCCAACACAAGGTTTTCAATCACATCAATCAGAAAATGCACGTTATGATGCAAATTTAACAAGCGATGCTTGGAAAAACTGAATCTGATTGCATAACACGTTGCCTCCAACACTGCTCGTTTATATATCTAATTTCAGTTGTATTGATATGAAACAAACGCTTTGACAGCGAGCCAGACTTTCAGTGAGTAGCAGCTTTGCTGGCCTCCACCAAATCAATGGACAGATGGGTTGCTCTAGAAATAAATCATAGAAAAGCAGCATGCTTTGCATTCATGACCATGTATCATAGATGTTATTGCAGTGGTGCTGTGTTGCAGTGTGTGGGCTAGTGCCTGGCAGGACTGTTAGTTGCATGAGACATGCTTTCTTCAGTGGATCAGAATGTAAAGAAATGAATCAGTCTTGGTTTTCCCACATGATTTAAAACGGCTACGACTCAAAAATGTTTTTCCACCTGGTTTTTGCACTCTAGTGCTATGTCTTGGGTTCACATTGTGCTCATGTCATGCAATATGTATTGATGTTGCTCAATGACAGCTCTGGATATTGCTGTACAACTTATTGTACTGTGTGCGATTTTTCTCTAAGAACACGTCCAGGACTCAATAGAGCACAACAGTAGTCATGTTGTTCTGTACAGTTTCAGTTCGTATCAACTTCCATAGTGTCCACAGAAAAACAATGAAAGTCAATATGAACCAAAACCATGTGGTTACCAACATTCCTGAGAATATCTTTTGTGGTCTGTAAAAAAAACAAGAACACAAAAATGGCTTTTGGAATGACATGGGAGTGAGTAAATGACAGAACTGGCTTTGAAGTTTGCTGAAAATGTTCTCAACCTCACGTTACGTTTATTCATCAAAACAGATTTGGTGAAAAGTAACATTGCGTCACTTGCTCACTAATGAATCCTCTGCAGTGAATGGGTGTCGTCAGAATAAGAGTCCAGACAGCTGATAAAAACATCACAAGACACCACAGTCAATCAATTAACATCTTGTAAAGCAAAAAGCTGCATGCTCCAACAAATCCAACAATAAAGCTTTTTAACTTCATACTGTTGCTTCTGGCAAAAATATGAGTCCATAATCCATATTAACAATGCTATACATTTTTGCTTGAACAAAATCTTCAAACTTGTTGTCAGGTAAAGTCATGGGTTCTCGTGTTTCAAAACTGATTGCAGTACACACATAGTGAACATATGGAAGCACGAAGGGGTTATAGGGTTAAGGTAAAGATGAATCATTCTAGTCTGCTTTTTGCACATATAATATAATTCGAAGTCTGCGTCAAACAGAGGATTTTATGGTGTTTTTTTGTTTGTTCTTTAAAACCTGGGAGTCATTTGTATGGAACATTAGTAGTGATTAGAAATTCTCCTTTTGTCGTCTACAGAAAGTGTCGTCATACTTTGATTTGTTTTTAGTAAGTAAATGAGGCTGTTTACGGGTGAAGTACTCCTTTAATGGCACCTTCTACAGTCTATAGTGTGAAGTAATTAATTCAGCACCACGGACAGCTCTTGACTGACCTCTATGTGTGTTCACACTGTTGATGCTTTCAAACCCTGCCATAGAAAACATCTTCAATTTGTATATATTACGAGTCTCTATCTCTCTGATTACTGTAATCTTTAGCTGTCAACAAATATTTTTCAAAGAAACCCAAGCTCTCTGCCATCCTTATCTGAACGTTTGCATGCATATACATGTGTGTGCGTGTATTACGTTTATAAGATAGAGAGCGAGAGAGAAGTTAGCTCTGTGTGTGTGTGTGTGTGTGTGTGTGTCTGTTAGAGTGCTGTATGGAACAGAAGTGGTCCTAACCTACAGATGGCGGAAGACTCCCTCTAAAATCCCATCTTCGATTAAATGTACCTTAGGGGGGGCTATACATAGATAAATTGGACGCTCTCCCACTTTTAATGAAGTGCTGGAACGGACTGATTATGATAATGCAACACACAAACTGATGCATAGGTTTTAGTTGACGCACTGCAAATATGTAAAATATATAGACATGCAACTTTTTGCATGTGCGTTGTGCGTACGTGCAGTGTTTAATGACAAAGCAATTTTTTCTGCATTGCATTTATTAGAATAAGGCAATGCTTTTGATTGGTGCATTACACACGTTTGAACAGCCATGGTTGCACGTTTGACAACCAATTTCAAAAATATATATTCTGTGCATGTAGTATGTAGGTTTATTAGAAGTAAGGCTTTGATTTTTGTTGATGCATCTCTATATTTTAACTATTCCAGTAGTACATTTGGTAACTATTCTTTAAATGCATTCGTATTCGTTCTGCTTTGTATGTAACGTTCGATACACAATTTCTCTGAATGCATTTGGCTGATGCGATCCATTTTATATATATATACATATATATAAAAATAATATTATACACTGAATATAGAGATCAATGACGATGCACTGGTGTCGCCGATTGCATGCATTCACTTTTTTAAAACGACGTTGCGTCGGTAACATTTGAAACAGTGAAGCGCGTGTATTTGGCAACTCTTTTGTGAAATGCAACGTGCATGCGAATGCATGCGTTCATTAGAGATGCATTGAAAGCGGCATGCGCCTCTCTGTAAGTGAGGAGAGTCATATGAGGAGTACAGAGAATACTTTGTGCCCCTGTTGGCGAGATGGTTGAGTCCTCGTCAAGGTTGCTGCTGTTGGTCTCCTCATACATCCAGCGCTGACTGACTCCAGCGATCAGTCTCCTCTCCAGCGCGAGGAATATCCGTTTCTGCCGGACACTTGAGACTATGAAAGCAGCTGATAATGAGGGATGGCGAGGATTTCTAGTGCTTTCACATAGAGGATGTATCAGATGCGCTCACGCTACCACAATGACGATTAAAACTGGATTTATCATTGGGAATATAGTGTTCTGCTGTATACTGTCGTGTGTGCAGGGTAAGTGCTGCTGTCGGTGGGTCTGTGAGACTGTGAGGGGCTGCAGGTGTCTGGATGAGATGGAAAAACGCAAAAAAACACAGGCAGGAGTTTATAGAGCCTCAGTTGTGTCTGTATAATGCTGAACATACGTGTGTTCACACGCAGCCGTAACTATGATATTCAAAAAGCATTTTCATGCGTTCACATAGTCGACTCTTAGTGCAGGACACTGATCAGGAGTAAGCATATTTGGATTCTATTTTGTCCTATTTCAAGTCGTCGTTTTTCTCAAGAAATATTCATTTTCATCGCAAATGTTCTGATCAGATTGTGCAGATACTGTATGGAAGTGAGCAAAAGTAATTTTAACATTTAAGTCCTATATCAATCTATATCTATCTTTCTTCATCTGGCTGTGAAAGTGATCAATGCTTAAAATCTCTCTCTCTTTCTCTCTTTCTCTCTCTCTCTACCTCTACATTGTAGCATTACTGATGTTAGTCTTGTGTACGCAAAATATTGTAACATGTCAGTTTTATTTGTATTTTTCTCAAGGAACATGTACATTTAGATATAGGTTGTTTACAGTAAAAATAAATAAACTGGAAACAGCATGCTTTAATTCATGTAACATGCACTAATTTAATAGTTTATGTTGAAAGGGACATTCCCCTTATTAGAAGTTGTTTTTTGTCCTAAATTTGTCATCATGACGTTTAATGTTGCATGTGACCTTCCACATGATATTATTATTGGTAAATTTTACAGTAACGTTTTAATAGTTCATATAGGTTGGTGTATTAATATTATAGAATTTGATGACACATACAGTAAAGCTGTAAAGACCTATAAATTATTTACCAGAATGCCATCTTGCAATACAGTTGCAGTTAGATAACTATGCGATCCAAGTAGGTTGATGGACACAGACATAGGTGGACAGATTTATCGGACAGTTTTCGTAATGATTTCAAGTTTTTTAATTGTTTATTCTAACACAGTTGTTGCATATGCACGTTGAAATGCTTAATTTGACAAGATATTTTTATTTCCCCTGTTGACTCTGAAAACTCCTTTTCTCTACCTTTTTCTCTCTTCCACTGTACATCAGGACTTATTAATCTTGTTTAATGAAGTGCACAGCTCGGGATTTCTGCAGGGCTTTGCTTTAATGAAAAGCACAGGTTGCATGGGTCTTGTAGTACTGGACAGCAGGCGTGATTGATTGGTGTTCATATGTTTATGCATTAGATTTATACCCGGCAGACTAACCTCACAGAGCGACACAGAAATAGCTCATAACTGCCCACCTGAACCGTCTGTCACACATAGCGGCTCATAGGGTAAAAGTAGTGACTTGTGAAGAATAAATAATCCGTCCGAGGCATAAAATGTCATAGTGGAGATAGTCTCTGGTGTGTTGTGGTAAAGTAACAAGCCTATCTGTTGATTGATATTGCAAATCCACTTTTGGAAACTAAAATCCATCTTTTGGCAGTGTAATCAACATGAGTCGCATTTGACGTGACTTGAAGCTGACAGGATGAGTAAAAACCCCCCACGCTGCTGTTAAAAACCATTTTTACTTTCAGCAAACACCTTTAAACTCGTGCAGTGTTCCCTCGCGTGCGTTAGTGCTTAGTGACTCAGTCTAATGGAAATCTAATGGAAATTATAGAATGAAGTTGCGCTGCCGCAGCACGACATTAACCTCCCTCGTATTCATTTTTAGCTTTCTTGCGTACGTTCGTGTGCCAAACAACAGCAGATCATTGTGCATACTAAAGTCCTCATTACATTTCCCTCCCGGTGTAGGTAAATGTCATACGCTATTGGGATTGAAATGCCGTTGGACAGAAAGCATGATTACTGTAGTTCAGCTCTGAGATCTGCTCGATTCATCATGATGTCACGTTGGTAAATAATGGGCCCTTTTTTCATGAATGCAAATATTTAGTGGCTTTCTTCTATCAACAGCTCTCCAGCGATGAGACAAGGCCGCGGGTATTGCAGTCGTGGCTTTGAAGTTATTTCTCATATAATGTCCTTGGCCAAACAAACAGCGCTGCACTGCCTTCAAGGCTCTCTTGATGCATTTTTAATAAGAGGCGTTTCGAAAATTGGGCAGCGTGTAAGATGGGAAGACCAGTGAAATAACTTTTCATCTCATTTGATATTATTGATCTAGGTCCCGCTCGGTTGGTCGTGTCGTGGATGGTCTGGTGTGGTTTTGAGTTTGTGAATCCACATGGTGCATTCGTTCGCTCAGTTGGAGGATGTCCTTGATCTCTAGTGCTTGGCTTTGTTGTCCAAAAAACTGTTTAGGTATTGGAAATAGTTCAGTCATTGCTTTCTTTCCCTCATTCTGCTTTTTTTCCACAACAAAGGGTTTTTTTTTTTTTTTGGAAGGATCTTTAAGCAAGACTAGTCTGAGGACAGTTCATAATGACCAAAACACAGTGAAAGTAGAAAACACCAATGTTGCTCTCTGATAAAGAGCTCCAATCCTGTTCACATTGGTTTGAGATTAATAAAAGGAACATCAAATCAGGTTTGATGCCAAACCAACACTGGGTCTTTAAATCATTGCAAAAATGATTTTTTGAAGTTTGTTGGAGAGATTATTGGAGTATGTATTGTGAGATTGTACTATTTCAGTCTTTCTGTATTTAATTGAATGTGCTGCTTGCAGTTTCTTTGTTGACTGTGAAAATTACTAGCAATTTCTCAGTCAATATAAACTGTAAAAATAGTAGTTTGCATGTTTAAAACAAAAAGAGAATGAGTCAAACATCCCATTTTTATTAATATTATTATTTTTTAAATCCACACGGTTCTTTCTTTTGCTCATTTGGAGGATGCCCTTGATCTCTAGTGGTGTCTTTTTTGCCCAAAAAGAGCAGATAGCTTAAAGTTTGAGTTCTGGAAATAGTTCAGTTACAGTTTACGTACTCTCATTCTGCGCTTTTCACACCAAAATGGAATTTTTGGAAGAATTTTAAGGTAAATCTGGTCCGAGGAGAGGTCGTAATAACCAAAACACCATAAAAGTAAAGAAAAACATATTTTTGTTCTTTGGCAAAGATCTCAAATCCCGTTTACATTGATTTCAGATCACAAAAAACTGCACACATCATGCCAGCTTTGACTTCCTTGACTCCAAATCATCAATGGTTCTTGCAAAAATTGTCAAGTGGATAAATCATGGACTACTGTTTGTTTCTCTTTTTTTGTGATATTTAAAGCTTGACAGCTAAACAAACAGTAAAAAACTGATTCTCTTTCTTTAAAATTAATTTTGATCTACATTAAGCTGAAATAGTTAAAAAATTCCAATATGTTGGCTATATGTGTTAGAAACAGTCAATATTTTCTAGCATGCATCTCAAGAATACTAAAGAGGCCTGTGATTCTGATTTAACCACTGATTGACTGGAGGATGTGATGTTGTTCAGATGTTGCATGTGTTTAGTATCTGCAGCTTTCATCACAGCTTTAATTACGTGTGCAGATGCAAACAGGGGGTTATTTTGAGCAGAAGCACAAGATGCTGCAGTATTTTAAGAGTCCATTACGTAGTTACTGTAAATGAATGCATACCATGAGCTTTCTTCAATAATTTAATTGATCCCTTTAGCTAAGAACAACTCTAGAGGAAAACAATTTTGCTCAGATATTTTTATAACTCAAGAGACCTAGCTGAGTTCCCAGTATCGAATGTGTCTCGTATTTTTCTCCTAGAATTGTTTTCTAAGCATAGAGATATAAATGGATGTGAATAGCACTTCGGATCAATTGGTTTGGAAGGAAAAATGGCTGAGTTCAGAGATGTTTGGGTTCTTTGTTGGCTTTGGTATCTGGGCGAATCCTAACAGTTTGAGAGATGCTGAAGTCTTAAGGTCACTGCACACCGAGTCCCAAATTTTCACATGAGACTTTTTTTTTTTCTTCATACGTCATTCTTTCTTATCAAAGTTCTTGTTACTGATGCGAAAACACAGAAAATCAAACCTGATCTGAACTTCATGAAAAACAAAAGTTTTGGAGGCAGTGTTTAAACGTGATTGACACAACGTGAGATTGTATTTATTATTATATATATATTCAGATGAAAATGTAGAACTTAGTGTGCAATGACTTTTAGATTTACATTTAGGATTTTGTTTCTGAAGAATAATTGTGTTACTGGATAATTCTACATGCATTCAGACATACATACACATTTATGTCTAAAGACTTAAAACAAACAAACAGCAATATGCAGAATATGCCAAATGTTACACATTTTAACAAAATATGAGGATCATAAAGATTGCATGTTACTATTTATTTTATACTATCCTGAATAAGCTATTTAACATAACAGATTGTTATATATTCTCCTCAAGACAAAATAACAACTGAATTTATAAAAATGACCCTGTTCAAAAGTTTACATACCCTTGATCTTAATAGTGTGTAGTTTCCTGGATAATCCATGACTGTCTTTGTTTTGTGATAATTGTTCATGAGTCTTCTGTTGGTCCTGAGCACTTCAACTGCCTGCTGTTCTTCAGAAAAATCCCCAGCTCCTGTACAATTTTTGGTTTTAAGACATTTTCTTTACACTTGAACCTTTTCCATTAGTGGCTGTATGATTTTGAGATCCATCTGTTCACAATTCGGGGTATATGTGTATATATATATATATTAAGATCAGGGTCATTTTTATAAATTCAGTTGTTATTTTGTCATATATATATATATATATATGTATGTGTGTGTGTGTGTATGTATGTGTATATACATACATACTGTACATGTGTACGTGTGTGTTTATATATATATATATATATATATATATAGTCTGATATTCATCAAATAGTCAGCAAGACCATGCTTAACATTTTTTGTTTGAAGATGGCATTTTATCCCTTTCAGACCTTGACTTGCGGAGAGATTTTAATAAAAGTTTTACCAATATTACTGTCTTGTTTCTCCACAACATCAGATTCAAGTGACAGCATGTCGCCTTCAGCAAAAGAGACAATATGGAACTATTTTCTACTTGATCCTGATAACCTTTATTCAACATCGCTCTGGAGCTGAAATGCTGTGAAGATCACGTTTTAAAAAACAGCATGACCCCTGAGTGGAATAGGGCAGGAAGCAGCTAGGAAATTAATTTAATCAGTCAAGCAGATGACGCTTTAATTGACATTGTGATCCATCATCAACCTCTCTGTCCTTATCAAAGATAATTGACTTGAAATGCTGCTCAGATGTCAGATTTGTCTTGTAGCTATCCGAATGACTTTTAATATGTGCTTAAAATATTTTGCCCAGTCATCTTTCATTCAACTAATGAAATATTAGGTTGTCTGAAGACATGTTCATCAACTGTACTCTGAGATCTGACAGACTAGCTTAATGTGAAATAGATTTTCTAGGTTTGAACAAGAATAAATGCATCCAATCAATCAATCAACCAATCAACCAGTTGTTTTGTTTTTAAATGTGAATGGATTGATTGATTGATTTATTAATTGATTTTAAACATTATAGTTTAGATTTATTTAAACATCAGTGTTCAATTTTAAACATCAATATTTTAATTTATTTATTTAAACACGTGTTTTTTTGTTTATTAGTTTAAACATCAATGTTTTTTAAAAAAAAAATATTTTAATATATATTTACTTTATGCATTTTATTTATTTTAGATTTTTAATTTGTGTAAATTTATCTTTTTTACTTAAGCGAAATTGTATTATTATAATTTTTTTAATGAATGTTCTTAATCCTTTTTTTTTGTGAACACAATGTCAGTGTTGTGTAGGCAAACAGACGAAGATGCGATAGTTGCAGGTTAACATAGACTTCTTTTTTATTTGGCAGACGAACATGGTTACACACACGTCAAAATAACATTGAGGACCGACAGCTCAAGACAAAACACAACTAAACGGTGACAGACAAACACAAAAGTCATATTGTTACACACAATATATACTTTACATATTTATTTGTTAAGATTTTCTTTTGTTGCCATATTTCTGTGGCATTGCTTGGTGGTTGATGAATTATCATACTTGCTAATTTGTCCCCTTTGTAAAAATATAATTTTTATTCAGTTTTTGTTTCCTGTTGTTATTATGACACACACAATCAATTGTAAGACTGCAATGTGAGGTTTATTATTTTTGTAAATTGTTTTCATTTTGTGAAAGCCTGCATTGTTTTAACTGTTGTTTAAATCATATTTTTCTTTTCTGTTTGTCTTGAGTTAGCAGTTATGTCATTTTTTACACACTCCACTATATATGAAAGTTGTCCTACTGCTATCGAAAGAGTCCTGTTTGCCAGTTTGCTTTGGCAAACCGCATTGGTTTAGGTATCATTCATGTTTTTAACATAAACTATGTCGGGAAAATCTCTAAACAAATCCCTAATCCTAAGTATGAGTGACAGTAATAGTGATATTGTCTTCTATCAGCTTATTTCCCATCCATCTCCTACCTGCGCATTGTGTTTTCCCACACATTTATATACTGACATTGTTTTTTTTCAAATGTCTTGCTTATACAGCGCAGTCTTTTGTTTTAAGAAGCTTTCAAAAGTCTCGCTCAGCTGCACAACCTCTCTGCTCGGTTATCAGGCGGCGCTTAACAGGGTTCACTGGAGAACAGCTTGATTGACAAACACAGCTTAAGTTCATTACACAAACCCCGGCTCTTGCCTTCCAGTCGAGGAATCCCTGGTCTTGGAAAGCAGGCATTTTCTCTCAAATCGAATAACAGATGGCAGACCTGGGCGATCGTAATTATTCACCAGCAAATCAGGAGAGCTCTCTCGTTTATTAACCAAATCAGAGCCAGCAGTAAAGTCACTGTCTATTCTAGCAAGCGTAGGGCCTGTGGTAATTGACACTGATGAAGTTTGATTAGTTGTGTTGGGTAGTTTTGCTTTAATACTCCTGGAAAGGCCCACTGGGTAAGTTCGCAGGCTGTGTAATGCTGAAATTTGTATTGTTTGTGCTCGCTTCAGTAATTCAGTTCTTTCAATTCCGATTACGTCATCTGTTTCTTGTCAAGCGATTGCTTTCTGTCAGAATGGATTACCTTTGATCACTGGCTTAGTGAACTTAATCCACATATATTGCCCATTTTAAGTTTCTTGAAGTGTCTTAGATTTAGGAAATCTTTGTCGGTTAGACATGAAACATAAACTGGCATATTATGATTCTGAAAAGGACAGTTCACCTTTCATATCTTCCTTCTGGAAAGCAAACAGGTTTATAACCGCTTGAGGATGAGTAAATGATGATAAAAATTACATTTCTTTTAGTGCCTTAATGTGATTTGATTACAAAACAAAATATGGGTGCAAGTGGCATCTGCGATTAAATGATGCATGCAATGACTTTCAAAGTGATTTTTAGTGGATGTACCTTAATTATCAACATGTTCCACTAACCAGAAAGTGTGCAAATAATTTTGGCTGTTTCAGAACAGAAAACTGCCCAGTCATTTAACAACTGAGGCTTTTGTATAAATTCAAAGCACCTTAATGTCACATTTATTGATCAAGGACAAAATTCAGGTGAGTCTTACTTAAAAAACAAGCACATATTTAATGTCATGATTTGGAAAAAAGTCAACATTTATGAATTGATTTAATTTTCAAACACTTAATTTTGATTACATTTGTGTGCATACTTTGAAAAGATTGCATTTTTCATTTTCCAGAGACAGCCTGTGTCATTGAACACTTTTTAGGCTATTGTTATAATATTGTTTAATCATTTAAAACCTGACTTGCAATAAGACTAATATATTAAACATTTTTTTTTTTTTTTTTTAAATGGGAACGTTTAGATAGAATCTAAAAATGTCTATTTGGTGAGTGTCTTATTTTGAATATCTTTTCTTATATCATGATTTTATGCCTCATATAGCATGATATAGGAAAATATGGTGCTCACTTGGAGGAAAAAAAGGAGGCTTAGAGGCTCAAACTGAGCATAAAATATGCAATTTTGGTGTATGTTTATATGGTCAAAAAGTACAATAAAATTCTGATAGCTTGTAAATTAATTGGATCTTCATAGCAGACTACTTACAGTAAATGCATATAAATATCAGTTGTCAAATATTATATTAAATACTTATATAATCAATGCTCTTTCAAATAGTTTCATAGTTTCAAACCATATAATGCAATGTAATACATTAATGCTTGAGAGATGAACAAGTTTTATAGGGTTAATTTTTCACTGGATTTTATGACGTTAACGTTAATGCATCATGTAAAAGTTTTTAGCGACTGATGCTTTTGAGGAAACCTCTATTTATTGTCAAGCATGTATTCAGATTTGCCTGATAGACAAGTTCTCAAGATAAACCGAGTAATTGATAATGTGATCTCATTTCCTGTCTCCATGCGTAAATCTTAAGGAAGTGCATCTATAAGTGTCTGACAATTTTTGAAGTACTGTACACAGTTGATTTTGATCACTAAAATTAAGACGAAAACATTGTAAAGTTAAAGAAAGTTGCTTGGTTGCTAAGCCGAAGGTTTGCCCTTTCCTTTGGCTTCAAAGGGCCATCTCCTCTGCTTTGATCACCCTGACTCATGTTGAGATCCCTGTTGCCTCATCCACAGACTAGCCTTGCTACAAATCAATACTGGCTTTCGATTGCAACTTACAGGATGGCTGATGGTTTGTTTTCAGATGTAATGAACAGTCTTAAACAAGAGCGTGGGTCTATCTGAGATGACCCCCAGCTGGGTGTGATAGCTCTTATGACAGAAGTGATTGATCCACAGCCGTGTCTAATAGTTTCACAGCTTGTTAACATACTGCAGGTCTAGAGGGCCAGTGACTGAGCTAAATTCAGCCTGTTATATACACACACATACATATATTCTATATATTATTTTATAAAGGGAATTTATTTAAACATTCTGTTGTTATTTGCTCATCTACGTTATTCCACACAAATTCAATTTCTATGGATTGAATTTGTTTTGTTGTTGTTGTTCACTGTATAGAGAAAAGCTGCAGGAAGATTTCAGTGTTCCATACAATTCAGTCATTTGCCTTTGAACTATTTCTTTAATATTCATGAGTTAAGCAGATTTATAATGTTCCCCTCTACTTTTCAGCTCATTCCAGGCTAAACCTTTCCATTTGGAGTTATAGTGTTGTTTAAAAGAACTCGCCTACCAATGAATCAAGCCTTCACTGGCTTGCATTTTTGTATCCAATCCCTTCACACTGAATCTTAGAGCTACAGTGACCCTCCTGGAAGCCCAAACCTATTTTCTCAAACTGTCTGCATGCATATCCCTTCGTATCTTATAGACACAAGGCCCTACGAGGAAGCCGGCGTGGATGCTCTGTGCTGTACAAGCCTTCGGAGCTTGTCAACTCCTATTCTTCTCTGGCCATCTGGTTATGTGTGAAGAAATAAGATTGAGGTGTATTGTCATCTCTGTTCTGCGTCTCCAGTGGCAAAACAAATTGATTGAGCCCTCGAAGGTCTGTATGGTGGCTGGCGGGTGGAGACGACGTGTTAAAATCGCCGCAGGAGCAGCTGGGTCCTGTCTTTGGCCCGCATTCTTATTTGAATGAGATTTATGTGTTTAGATGTTGATTTGTATGACTGACCTATTTTCTCCGCTCGGCAAACGCAGCATGATGCTAATGCTGTTTCTCGTATCAATTTATAGCGGGCGGCGGCAGACGCATCGCCATCATGGTGTCAGCGGTCACCTGGGGAGGGCAGTGTATAATCAGAATGATTGGTGGATGAGACCAGATTTCCCGCCGTGAAAGTAAAGCGGAATGAGGAGCGCAGATAAAGCATCTAAATGAATTTTGGGCCGATGTGATCATGCGTGATGGAGCGTGAGGGTTCGTTTTGGGGCGGCGCCTTCTCAAAGTGGTTTTGAAGCGAGTTTACATTGATCTCTAATGGATTCTGTTCCAGAAAGGTCTATTTCTGCAGCTGTTTCATGCCATTTGCTGGGTTAAAGATTAGACTGGCCGTCACCCTCCAAGCAAACTGTAATAAAGCGATTGCAGAATTCGATAGAAATCTTTCAGAAGTGATTAACACGCATCTTTGATGTGAAGGGGGTCCGTTGTGCCCTCCTGTAGCTCTGAGAGAACGTTAGAACCCTTTTAAACATTTTTAGTGCAATTCTGACTCTATTCTCCTTTTCACAATGTAATCAATTCCCTACCGATGCAATCAATTCTTGTATTACATTTTTTTTGCATATTCTGTTTCATTCAGATGGATTATATAGATTAAATAGGGTGTGATCAACAGCATTACACCTGAACATACCCATTCAAACAAAATAGTGTTTATTTTTTTGTTTTAGGCTTTTGTTGTTTAATTTTATTTTTTTTTGTAGGACAATTCTTAAATATTTATGCAGTTGTGCTGATGACATTTTGAGAGGATTAAAAAAAAAAGTTATACATTTAGCCGCAGTTTCAAAAATTACGATTTCCTTATTCATACAGCATAAAAAATGACAAAAAAATATGTAACTCTGTGCACTTTTTGTTCAACACTGTTTTTACGTGCCTTGCTGCATATTTAGCTGCAGTTTCAAAGAGAAATGTCCACTGAGTGGCGCTAAAATGCAGCTTTAATACATAAACCCTGGCACATTTTTATTATTATTATTGATAGGTATGTATTGCTGCGTTTCAGAATTGAAAGTTAATGCTTCATCGTGTTAGAAATATGATAGACCTACTCCATAGTGTTAACAAATACAAAACTGATATAAAAATGCCTTTTTTTGGATGCAACCTTGCCATTTCAACTTCCTTCAAACAGATTTGAACTGTTTTGTCAAACCAAGATACACTGGATTTGAACCAGAGTTCCTCGGCTCTCAAGTAGATCTCTGTACTCCGTGATCTACCGGACAAACATACAGTCTATGAAGATCTATAGATATGAAGCTGGATATGTGTGATGCTAACATTTAAAAGCATCAGTTTTCAAATACCCCGGCATATTAATATTGTTTTGAAGTCATAACATGATATTCAAGTAATTACACTTTATTAATCAAAACTTGTTTTACTGCCTCTAGCGTTAATTCTTTTGGAAACTGCAGTGATATGTACTTACTGGTACGTACAGTATTTCATGTCTCACTATAAAGTGCACCCAGGTACGTTTATGCCATGAGACCAGGTAGAAAAAACACTGACAATGATAATGTTGTTAGCAAATATTATAGTCGTCTAGATTCTTTGTCAGACATAAAAAAGGTCTTAGTACTTGCAGTACTTGATGTCAATAATTGCTTTTTAAAAAAATAGTTTTATCCTTATTTACAAAAATGTTGTTTAATAGTAGAATTGAGTTTGAGCATTGGCCTTGGACTGTAGCACTTTGTGTCAGATAAAAAAAAGAAAGAAAATGTCTACAACATGAAGAAATGAGTTTGTCGTCAGCCTTTAAAACTGAATGCCAAATGGCTGTGCTAAGGGCTTGACGATGCTTCAGAAATAACCCTCAATTCTAAGAGTCTATCTTGTGCCTTCTCTGTGTAGACTAAGGGCGGTCAAGGACTGAAATCACCCTGTGATGTGACACTGAGGATGGAGACAAAGGCTGATTTTGGTCATGATTGCCTCCAATTGCAGCTGCCTGATGAAATTAATGGTTTAGCATTATCCAGGCAGAATGACTCTTTCCACCACAGCTGCATAGAAGTTACAGCCCCCTGCTGAAGCGCGCAGATGAGCGTCCTAGAATGGAGCGTTCTGTCCCAAAGCTCAGGCTGCCTGAGTTTGGAAAATGAATTCTTTTGGGTTCTATGCTGATACTCTTAAGGGTGCATAGCTACAATAGCACATACATCAAGCTTTAATAATGGCAATAATGGTAACACTTTAAAACAGGGAACACTTCTTAACTATTAAGTATGGCTTTTCCCTCAAATTCTTAATTTGCTGCTTATTATTAGTTAATGAGGTAGTTAAATTTCTAGTGCTAATAGTTATATGCATGCCAATAAGCAACTAGTTAAGAGACATTAAAATGAAGTGTTACCACAATAAACTATTCTGATTTTATCATTGTATTTATCAAGTCACTGTAACTCATTGCTTCTTTTTGCTTTATTACATTATGCAGCTGGAGTTGTGGATAGTATTTTCAGTTTTTTCTCAATAAGATCTCATTTTGGTCTGTAGATGTGCTGACTACACAATGATTAGACCAGTTATTATTGATTAAACCACTTTGACACTAGAGCTTTGATTGCAGACCCAGTAAAAGTCCAGTAAAACAGTTCAAACCTTATCAAAATCATCCACAAATGTTGTAGTGCGGTCTAGTTTTGTTCTTATATTAAAATGCATTGTAGATGAGTTCTGATGTTGTTTCCTCAACTTATGCTAACTTTAAGATGCATATGCAACTAAAGCCTTAAAATCCAACGCTTCCTTGTAATCTCTACTGTAAGCTGCACAGCATTTCTTGATTTATCTTTGATGTGGCTTCTAGAAGTTTTTTAAAATGTCATACTGTGACGTAACCTAACTGCAATCAAATTGAGAAGGTATGAAAACGTTTTGGACTTGCTGGAATTGTCTTTTTTTAATTAGCTATAAAAGGTTTGTGATAAAAGAGATTGGACACTTGCAGAATTTGCAAAAGTCTTTGGTGCTGTCTGTAAATGTTTGTTTGATGTCGAGCCTCTGGGCACAAACCAATGGATTTGTGGGTTTTTGAACAAGATTTTCTGTATTTTTTCGAGTCATTTTGAAATCCGCATATAATGCAATAGTGATGCAACAGAGACAGTCCTGACTTTTTCACTGCTTTATAATCAGCCTTTCAAAATAGATTGTACTGGTTCAAGTTGCTGATTTATTATTTGTTGCGTCAAATCGAAATGAAATGTCATGGCAACAACCTGTTCACTGCATGTTTCCATAGCTGATGTTAGTTTAGGATTTAACCTATTAGTATGCAATATTACATTAATATAGTGCGATACTTTATCTCACAGTCTTGTATGTTCCTTTTTAAAATCTATTCATTGGTGCTTTCATATCAGCCTATTATGTCCTAATGAAGGATCCTGCTGTTGTTGTGCGTCATTCCTAACGATAGCCTTTAGCCATGATTATTTGCAGTATTGCACTGCCTCTTTTACCTTATTGCTTAATTAGATCCAAATTTTAATGACAAGGCCTGGAGTATTTCACAGATTTTTGTTTGTAGGAAACAGCTAGAAGCCAATTTTTGCTACATCGTTGCGTTATTTGGAATTGATCATGATTCTCTCTAATAATAATGTGATTTCTTTTTAAAAGTATGTTTTATAAATATAAATGTAACTGAATCATACTTCACTCTAAAATCCCCTAGGAGGAAGAGAAGTAGATTGTTTTTTTGCTTAAAGAAAGTTATGCCTGTTTTATATATGCATGCTAATCCCTCCTTATAATCATTACTGTAATCAGATGATAATGACATGTTTGAATTGTAAGTTATTTCTACATCCTGGTGTAGTATTTGCTGTATAGCATTCATGCTGATTATTTTTTTAAAATGCATATAATATAAAAATCATTCAAACAGCTTACAAGGACAATCAATATATTATGTTTGAGGCTCACAGCCTTCATAAGGGATTGCATAACTGCAGTGTTCCAATCTAATGCCTGTTTTTGCAAGCTACTGCATTGTGTGGGTTTTTCTGTTCTTTTCATGATGTTTCAATGTCATGTGCTACCTGCCTGCAATCATTTAGGTTGATTATTTTTATTCTAAAACAAATGATGCTACACCAATGCTGACGAGCAGTTTGTTTGAGCTCATAGAAAGTGAAAATGCAATGCAACAATCAGAATCAATTACAACATATTTGGCGTGTAGTTATGTGGAGTGGGATTTTGAGCCAATGGGATTTCAGAGTGGGCGGGGGTTTTAGGAGTGATAAATAGAAACCAAATGGTTGCTCGTTGGGTGTGCAGCAATAAAAATCTAATAAGAATCCAAAAGTAAAACATCTGGATGCATTATGCTAATGAGAATCAGAAAGAAAATGTACTAAAATGTAATAATTGTCAGAGGTGTTTTTTTTCTTTATGGATTTTTGATGCATTTCTCTTTGCTGTTCTTTTGAGGTGACGGTGGATGTGTGGAGTGATTGTATCAGGTCTGAGTCAGTGCTTTCCCTTCTGAATTCATTCTCCTTGCCTTCCTGGCTGCCAAGATTGAGGAAAAAAATGGGAGAGAAAAGATCCTTGATCTCAGGGAGTCTGCAAAGCTAATTACGCCTTAAGGGAAGCGGAAGGGGATAAATGGAAAAGCTCAATTAATGCTGGTTGTCATTACCAGTCTATTTGCTCAGGTTGATGCATAAAAAGCCCTACTAATTTGTGTGTAGCAGGTGGTAGATGCACACCCACGATGGCGGACAGGTTGACATATGAGGAGCGGGCATTAAAACGAAAGCCCTAACGTCTCTGAGAGCAGCTATCTGATGATGGTGACTCAAACTTTCGCACAGTTATAGTAATTCATGTCACAACCGAACCATTACGGCCATCGGCGCACAAACTGGCATGATTTGACTAATGTGATTGTGATGTCAGATGTCACCAGTTGTTTTTCTTTTTCAGAGAGTTGATAAATCTTTCTGCTGCTGTATTAAGCTCAGAGAGGAATACTAACTAGCAATACAAACAACTCCCGGACGATAATTGTATTGCTCAGAGATTGATGCCATAACTTATGAGAAATCTGCTTCACAAACCATTTTACTTCCATAATATGGTGTATTTCACAGTTTAGCAGAGTATGTGAGAAATCATTGAATTTTTTTGCATCAGGAATTGATTCGATTGGGGAAAAATGTATGTATCATTCCAGTGAACTTTGAAATCTCCAGTTCATTCCAATGGAATGCTCTGTGTAGCAAGTCTGAGTAGCAACGGTAACCAAGGGGAGTGGGGTTTAGTGAATTTATGATGAATAAAATAAATCATTCTATCTTTTATTAGAACTGAATATTCAGTTTATCTTAGTATTACATCATATTTCAGAAGTAAAACCAGTTGCGAATGTTTCATATAGACATTTTTTGGCATTTATGGAGTCATTTTCTTGTCTCTTTACTCCGTCATATCTAAGGAAGTCTTTCAGTGTAAAATGCACTTCTCAAACCATTTTACTTGTGAATGTATTTCACAGTGAGACAGTATATGTTAGAAAGAATAAATTTTTATCAATCAGGAATTGATTTGATTCTTAAAACTGTCCATAATGTTTCAATGTAAATATAGAGTAGCAACAGAAACCATGGAGGTGGAGTTTAGTGTAAAAGTCAATTTTTAAGGCATAAAATCAATCGTCCTACTTTTATTAGTCAAATATCTTTAGAAATATGTCAAAATACAGAAGTAAAACTGGTTGCAAATGTTTCATGTTGACTTGCAAGTAGTCTCTACCTTTTAACATTCTGTCTGGAAAAAAAGATGCAGAGTACCAGACCCCTCTTGGAAGCACAAAGCCATCGTAATGTGACAATGAGTGCTTATCATGATCAACTAAATGCTGGATTTTCAAAAGTATCTGAAATAAGTAAAGTTTGAGGCATAGTTTATTTTTTTGTAGGTGACAGCAGTCATAGATTCATGTTTTCTTCTCTTTCTCTTCCTGTATTGCTCAGAAATTGTTCCGTCATAACTTGGAAGACTTATAACATGATATGCAGTTCACAAACCAAAGTTAAGCAGGATATGTGAGAAATAATAGATTTTTAATATCAGGAATTGATTTGATTGAAACAAAATGGATGTAACGTTCTATTGAACTTCAGAATCTCCAGTTCATTCTAATAAAAAATGTTCTGTAAATCTTGTCTGAGTAGCAATAAGAACCAAGGGGGGCGAAGTTTAGTGAAAAGTCAATTTTTCTGATGGATAAAGTCAGTCATCCTACCATTATCAGGATTGAATATCTTGTTTGACTTTGTATTACATCACATTACAGAAGTAAAAGCAGTTATAGACAGTTATACAGTAATCATGACAGTTACAGACGGTAGATAAAATCCATCATCCTGTCTTTATTATAGTCCGAGATCTTTGGAAATACCTCACAGTACAGAAGTAAAGGTTGCAAATGTTTCATGTTGACTTGCAAGGCGTTTTTATTTCTTTTTGTAGGTTATGGCAGTTATAGTCTCATATTTTGTTTCTCTTTCTCTTCCTTCATTACTCGGAAATTGTTCTGTTATAACACATACAACATGAAACACAGTTCACAAACCATTTTACTTCCATAATTTGGTGTATTTCACAGTGCAACAGAATGTGTAAGAATGAATTGCTTTCTATGCATCAGGCATTGATTCACTTCTTAAAACCAATAGCCCATAGCGTTCCAATAAACTGGGAAATTTCCAATTCATTCCAATGGACTGCTCTGTAAACCTTGTCTGAGTAGCAACAGTAAACAAGAGGGGCAGAGCTTGCTGAAAGGTCAAAGTCTCATGGATGAAATCAATCATCCTACCTTTAATAGAACTGAATGTCCTGTTTTACTTCCTAATAGATCACACTACAAAAATAAAAATGGTTGCACATGTTTCATGTTGACTTGCAAGACATTTGTGAATTTTCTTTTTGTGGGTTATGGCAGTTATGGACTCATATTTTCTCCTCTTTCTCTTTCTCTCTTTTTAAGGATTCATTTATACATGTGGTGGGACATTAAAAGGGAAAAATGGGACCATAGAAAGTCCAGGTTTTCCTCACGGATACCCGAACGGAGCGAACTGTACGTGGGTTATTGTAGCCGAGGAGAGGAGCAGAATTCATATAGTTTTTCAGTCCTTCGCTGTGGAGGAAGAATATGACTTTTTATCTTTATATGACGGACATCCTCATCCTGCGAACTTCAGGACAAGGTAAGCACTCATTGATTGATTTCAAGAGTGTTGTGCATGTCTGTTTGCTTTACGTTTGAAGTTGGCACAGTTGAGGTTTAGCTTCAGAGTGTGCATCTGAAGTTTACAGCCTTACTCATTCTGGGAAAACAGAGCAGAAATGTTGATGGCATCATTTCAGGGACATATGCAAATTGTCTCTGTAAAACGAGAATGTCCTTCCCACTGATACCACCTGCTGCTGACCGGCAATAGCAAGCAACAAATCATGATTCATGGCTGTGACATCGACTAAAGCCTATTGGCTATAAAAAGGAAAGGGAGCCCTTCGATACGTCTCAGCCCAACTTCCTGTTTCAATAAGAAATATGTCAGCTCAAGAGAGGCTGTGTAAGTAAGAATAATGTACATTCAGCTGGTCATTCTCAAAAAATAAACCCAGACAGGCTGCAGGGGACTGAAAGGGTCTCCTGCCTTTTCTGTTTATTTTCAAAAAAGTGGTCATTAAATATTTGAGTTTATTTTATCCAACTGAAAAGAGAAAAACATGAAACTAGTGGTTTTCCTGGAATAATAGTAAATTCTAAACTTTAGCATTATTAATTTATTTACCACCCACAAGTTATAATCTATTTACATATACTAAATATACACAGTTCTGTCTTTTCTGCTTATTTTTAATTAATAAGTGAGCTTGAAATATTAATTTGCGCATAGAAAAGTCACTTGATTTCTATTTTGAAACTAGTGGTTCACAGGAATAATAGTCAATTATTAAGCATTATATACTTTTTGAATATATATTAAATGTGCATGATTCTGCTTTTTCTACCTATTTTCAAATTAATAAGTGGGATTGAAATTGATTTGAGTTCAGATGTTTTTGTAAAAAGAGAGCACAGAGTAATTTGACAGACATGACGCTAGTTTTCTGGATTGTCTAATTATAAAATTTGCCATGTTACCTGCAGGTGCTGTCTGGTTGCTGAGCATTTGACATGTTTTCCATTATATACTTTTTATATGTGTAGAAAGTACATGATTCCGCTTTTTCATTTCACTTTCAAATAAATAGTCATGAATTTTGAGTAAAATTAAATATTAAAACTCAATATGAGAGACATCAAACTAGTGGTTTCCTTGAATAACAGTCAATTATAAAGTTTAGCATTATTCATTTGGGAACTGCCTGGTCACTGAGCATTTGAAGTTTTCCCATTATATATTTTTATTATTTATTTATTTTATTTTTTTAAGGTACTGAATGTCCATAATTTTCTATTTATGTATTCTGCCTTTTCTACTAAGTAATATAAGAGACACTGAATTAGATCCAATCCCAATTCCTATTTACTACCCCTCGCCCCTTCCCCTTGCCCTTTGAAATGAAGTGGAAAGGGGAAGGGTTAAAAATTTTCCCCTAAGAAATGGGACACCACTACTACACTGTTATACGT
>JAUMHE010000068.1:19373049-19389594 GCA_032359235.1 Enteromius mattozi | reverse complement strand
GTGAGCAGCCATGTTGGAAATTTCTCTTAGCCCTTCGTTTGAAGTGAGGTCCCGAAAAATCTTCGTTTGGAGGGCTAACTAGCCCTTCCCCTTCCCCCTACCCCTCCAACCAAAAGACGGAGGGGTAAGGGAAAGTGTAGGGGTAAGGGGTAGAATTGGGATTGGGCCTTAGAGTATTTCTGAAAGTATACATTTTAATTGTATATGTAAGGGATGTATGTGATCCTGCTTTTTCATTATAAAATGTATAAAGTAGGCTTGAAATATTTATTCGAGTTTAAATGTTTTTATATGAAAAGAGTGTGCAGAATAATATAAAACAGATCGTTTCCTCAAATAAAAGTTTTACAATTTTTTTTATTATCTTACATAATATCATATATTAGCATATTATCTGCTTGTATCATCTGGTTACTGAGCATCTGAAGTTTTTCTATTATATACTGTATGCATATGTATGTTTCTGCTTTTTAAAAACACATATTTAAATAAGTAGGCAGGAAATATTTATTCATGCTCTTAGCTCACATTAAAAAAACAACAACAACTATAACAACTCAGAATAATGAAAGAGATGTAAGTAGTAGTTTCCTGACATAATAATCAATTCAAATATTTAGCATTATTATACTCTTAGTACCGTCTAGTCACTGAGCATTTAAAGTTTTCCCACCATTTCCTCAAATAAAATTTTTAGAGGGTTTTGTAGTTGCTGCAGTGCTCATTTTGTGAATTATAGACCTGATTACTAGCATTACATGGGGCCGAAACTCTTCTAAATGCTTAAAAGCACACAAAATTAACCCACACTAACTCTCCTCTAATTAAAGGGTAAACCAATTATTGCAGTGAAACTCTCCACAAGCTAGGAACCGAATCAGCAGACCCCCTGCGTTCAGGTAGCTGGAATTCACTCGTAGCAATTACCATGATTGAAAGTGTTTATTTTATGGCAATCTGGGCGTCACAAACATTGAATCCAAAAACTGACGCTTCATTGGCTGAACAGATTGCAAAATAAGAGACACATTGCCCTCGTGATGTCATATTCTCACTAATCCCTCTATTAAAATGCCAGATAGTTGTCAGAAAAATATTTTTTTTGCCAACGTGTTTGTTTTTCTCAGATGACATCCACTTGTGATTTGCATTGGGTGTCAGAGATGATTTAGTAAGAGGTTCAATACAACACAGGATTGATTGTGATGCTGGAGAGTGTTTGTCTGTAATATCAGTTGACTCTTTGCTAAGCTCCGCCCCCTTGGTTACTGTTACTAGCTTACAAGCTTTATAATGCATTGAGATTTTTAGTAAAATAGTTGCAATGTTACACTTGCATGAGCAAGAATGGCAATGAAATTTAATGACCGTGATTAATATCTTCTACAAATGTCAGTCAAAATGGAGGCAAACACTTCTCACAATCAACCAAGAAGAGAAAAGCCTAATTTAAAGACAATTGAAACTGATAACATTAGCATACGTGAACAAAACCGTTTTTGCTCCTTTAGGTTAATTAAAAAGAAATTAATTGCAGAAAATGCAGGTCTTATTTTGAAAATAATTGCAAATGATATTAATAAATGCTAATGATTTTGGAAAAAAAGGTTGTTGTAAAATGTTTTTGAAAAGTCAAACTCACCAAGGCTGCATTTAATTATGTGATAATGTGAAATATTACAATTTAAAATTCAGTTTTAATATTTTTCATTACTTTTTTTTAAAAATTATTTTTATAATTGTTTATTTGCCCATAAAAAATCAGATTTGCAATCAAAGGAATAAATTACACTTTAAAAATATTAAAATAGAAAGACTTCATTTAAAGTTAATTTACATGATTACTATTTTTACTGTATTTTTGATTAAATCACTGCAGCCTTGTACATCAGAAGTATCTGCATTGGCATCTGTAATAAGCAATTTTAAAAAATAAAAACATTTTATGTACGCATACATACAAGTCACTTTTGAGAAGAAAATTAGGTGTTGTTTATGAAAGTATGAGAGTAGTGCTTTCTTCTCTTACCAAGATTTTAGGTGATTTTCCACAAGTACCATCTGGACACTGAAGTTTTTCCATTGTATACTCTCTTTAATAGACCTCAAAATGAATACAGCAAATCTTTACAAAAAAACATTGTGGAATAAGAGCCAGCCCTTCATTATCTAAGCTGTAAGTAAATCAATAGTTTTTTTTCTCTCCTCTGCAGACATGGCACTTCATTTGCAGTTATTAAAGCATTAATCTTTTGAAGAATGTAAAAGCAGTGATGCCAGCTGTACCGTGTTCTTGGGCTTAACAAAATTACTCAAACATTTATGAGTATTGGGTAAGCGCTTTGATAAAAGAACAGCAGAACAGTCGTTTCATTACCATCAAGCAATAGATGCTCTTGAATTACCATCCAATACAAGAAGCACAACTCAGAGCCAAAAAGAATCATATTGCCTCTTTGGAACAAGCAGTATCTGTCGTTGTTGATCCATGAGAGGATGGAAGTACAGTACATTCTGTTATTTTGAATGATCTACCTTCTCCTTGAGAAGTTATTGTGTCCCATTGAGTGCTAGCCCCATTATGTCTGCTGCTCTGTGAGGTTTGGTTCAAGACACACTTTCCTGCCTGTGTTTTATCAAAAATGTCACACAATGCTCATCCCTTAAAGTTTGTACAGAATAGAAGATGATCTTCTCCTTTTCAGAATTTTAAATTTGAGTTGAGGTACAGTAGGAAGTTGATTGTGATGAAATAGAAATTTATATAATCAGTTTTTAACTAACAGCAAAGTTTGTCAAGGCAAACCCAAAATGTGGGTTTGATAAAACCTTGATTGTAGGTTTTAGATAGATATTTTTATTTTCATATAACTGATATTTATATATATAAATACATTTCATAATCATATTTTCCTTGAATATATACATATAGTGCACACACGTATACTATGTAATCAAAACCATTTATTTCAGATATGATTAATTGCAATATACATACATAATATTTCTACTGGGCTTTATTTCATTTGATGTTTTTGCATTTTTGTGCTTCACCTTAAACTTTTTTTGAGTTAGTTGTCAAGGCAACATTTCTTCAGCCTATGTGGAAGAATCATCAATATTTTTGGGTTTGTTTTCCCATAAGAGAGAAACTGTACATTTTAAATGTGTTTCTTCTATACAGCAGTTTTGTGAACTTTAAGGTGTACGCTAGCAGATGGACTGCAAGCCAAAACCTCCAAATATTAGGCATGAGTCATACAGGAAAAGGTACCACTAAGATTTTCATTAGGTTTGAAGCTGCTTCCCTGCACCATTTTTTTTTTCCTTCAAATTTGAAACTGATTTTGTGTATCAGCATCTACATCAGTGATTTATTTTTTTCCAGCTAAGATTTTGTCGGAAGGTCCTGGCAGCCGACATCTGAGGATGTAACTTGTTTTGTATTCGGCAAATAGGGAAATATTTAGCTTTCCTCTGGCGACCCTCGATTTCAACACATTCTGGAAAAATCCATTTATCAAAGCAATTCAAGCAGATGCCTTTGATACGTTACTTATCCCACCGCTGCCTGACATCGCAATTTGTCATTTTTCCGTTCAGAACGTGCCGTCCCAAAATAGCACCGCACAACCTGAAGGAAAACACACAGAGAGTCCGGAATGATGAAGCGATATCTCCAATTAAAAGTTGACCTCATGTTTGACGAGTCAGATTAGAGACTTTTAATTACAGTGTGACAATTAGTTAATTGTGCATTTACACAGAAATCTCAGAATCTTAATTGATAGCTTATTTTGACCCGTGCTTGTTATTAAAGCTCTGTGTCATACTCTAGCAAGCATAATATCTCATAATATTGAAAAGAATAAATTATTTGACTAATTACAGACTCTATTGTCTTTGCTTGTAAGAAAATCCTTATAACATGGAAAGCTAATTACATGCTTCAGCTATGCTAATATAACAAACAAGCGGACATATTTCACCTTGACTGTGGTGATATGATTTAAAGTGTCATGACATGCCTCATTCTAGTGCAGGTCAGTTCTCGCCAAGCTTTTGAAGCCAAGGTTAACCTGGAGGGAAGGAAGAGCATGCAGTAACTGTCTGAGCTCCAATCAGCTTTATTTTGATTTGTTGAGGTTAAAGGAAGAGTTCATCCAAAAAGAAAATCATTATTTAATCAACCTCATGTTGTTCTAAACCCATATGTCCTTTTTACGGTGCAGTGTGAATGCAAAAAGACTGTGTCATTTGCTGACAATTTCAAGTTTAAACTATATATTTAAGGCTATTATTTTAAAGGAGTCATATAATACCAGATGCGCTTTTACAAGTTGTTTGAAATGAAATGTGTGTTGACAGTATGTCAAATTGAGCCGTCTGACCGTGTGACATCACACAGTCGGAGGCCCCTCCCGCGATTGTTGATTGACAGCAGTGTTTCACACAGACTGGACTGGTGTCTTACCTCAGACCCGCCCTGAGTGAGCCGTCATCAGTCCGAGATGCAGAGACAAACCTGACTCCTAAGCGATTGAGGTGTTTTGTTGTTGAATGTAATAATGAACAAAGCAGTAGTCATTTACTCCTTACATCTGAGTGGCTGAAGATGCAGAGGATTAACGTTAACTTATGTTTGGTTCTGAAGGGAACACGCCCTTGATCTACCTAAATGCGTTTATGTTCGTGTGAATCATTCATAATCCAGCCTCACCAGCAGAAGCAGTCAGTATAATGTCTTTTAATGAATTTTTGCAAATCGCCTTTCCTAATAATGTGCTAATTAGCAAGTTTCACTATGAATGTAAAGTCTAAGACTATGAATACGGCTAAATAAACATCCTCTGAGAGCGTCTCGGAAAAGAGGGGCGGGGTCAGCAGAGCTCGTGAAGATTTAAAGGGGAAGTACACAGAAGTGTTTTGAAAAGAGCTGTTTTTGACAGGGTAAAATGGGTGTTTTTTTTATACTACCACACAAACTATATTAAAGACTTTTCATTAAGACACTAAAGAATCATATCAGCTTGCCATTGTATGACCCCTTTAAGGGTTTAGCTTCATTAAAAGTAATGAAGCTAAAACCTTGCGAATGAATCGTAATTCTTTTGAGGCGAATCATTGAATCAGTTTATGCAGTTTGCAAAGTTTGGCCTTATTTCCCATAAAACATCATAAGCCTAAGCAGACTCTAAAAACCAATGGTATCTATGATCAATTTAGGCTTTCAGTGCATTTGGTTCTGAAAGTTCTAGTCTGGATGATTTGCTCACAAAGTGGACAGATCCAGTTCTCAGTGTTTCAGAGATTGGATTGCAGTAGTTAGGATTATCACTGAAGAATGACTTAAATTAGATCCTCACACAGGGGAATGGATCACACAAGTTGTATGAACTTCTTTTCTGGTGCTTTAATTGTGATTTTGCTTCTTTTTGAAGCATAAAAGCTTCAAAAGCATTGCGGCTACAGCCACTTTTACTTTAATTGCATGGAAAAGAGTGACCAGCACAATGCAAAATTGCACCTTTTGTGCTCAATGCATGAAAGAAAATCATCTTTTTGGGCAAGAACGTGGATATATAGCAAAAGTTTTGTTTGCATTTTGGTGAACTGTTCCTTTAACCTCTCAAAGAATTTGTTGTAGAGTTTCATGACCCTTTAAAATCAGCCCAAGCGAGACACAAATGAACAATAAACCGAGGCAGCACTTCAAAACATCGTCAAGATAAGAGTCAGAATGAAAAATTGCATTCTGTCCTTTTCTTAGCCAGCAGCTACGATAACGACGTCGCTTTGCAGAGCGCATTCTCGCAATACCTGCAGAAACGCAAATACGTTAGCATGAGAAATGGCTAAGAGACACTTTTCTTGACCTGATGAATGAATTCTGCGTGAGCATGAGCAATGCATTTGTCTCTCATGGAGCATTTTGGGAAATTGCTAAAGCATATCTGTAGATTTCTCTCTCTTCAGCAGCCGGCTTCAGAGATACGGGGCAGTAGTCAAATACAGATTAACCACAAAGAGACACAACACATCAGAATCAAGGAGACACTCACAAAGTCTGATTGGTGAGATGTTGCTCTGTATGCAAGGCCAATCGGAGCACGCTTATTTACTCAACCTTCAGAGCGCACCGTGCTAATTGGATAACGCAGTCTGGTCAGATGTGAGCGCTGTGCGTTTGAGTAATTGGCCTGTCTTGCTTCTCCTAAATAGTGTCTGCCCAGTCATTTAACTTTGAAGTGTCTTCGCCGCACAGACGCGCAATGTTTTGCACGCCGAGAATCAACTTTCTTTGATGTACAGTGTCATCTTGCAACCATAATTCATCTTACAAGTCCAGGGAGAAAAAGCTCAGGCTCTCTGGTCAGTGCCATCCGGGTGATAAATGACATTTCAGCTCTGCAAGTCGGGCTAGCGGAGCCATTTGCTGTAAATTGATGTAAATCTTCACTGAGGTCATAATGTTTTCAGGAGAAGTATAGATAAAATCGGGGATTCTGCAATTACCCAAAATGACTCGCCTTCGTTGCTTCAAATGAAATGAATGCAAATGGAGAAGAATGCAGTGGTTTTTCATGCAGCCACAACAGCTGAAAGTGATCAAGGCTGTCGTACTTCAAAAAGATGCTCATATTACTTATTCCGAAGCCCTACAACAACCTTATATGGGAAATGATTAATTTATTGGCTTTTTGGAGATTGATTACCATTATGAACATCAATATTAACTAATGCATGGCTTTGAACTCTTCAGCATTTATATCGATTTGTGTAGACAAAAGTGACGTCAATTCAACAAGGAATTAATCTTAAAGGAGCAGTTCACCCAAAAATAAAAAAGGCTGAAAACGTACTCACACTGTTTTTTTCTGTATCAGAACAGATTTGGGAAAATGTAGCATTACTGCGCACCAATAGATCCTCTGTAGTGAATGGGTGCTGTCAGAATGAGAGTCCAAACAGGTGATAAAACATCACAATCCACAAGTAAACCTCACCACTCCAGTCCATCAACTAGCATATTGTGAACCGAAAAGCTGCATGTTCATAATAGACAAATCCATCAATAAGACGTTTTTAACTTCAGTATGTTACTTCTGTCTAAAATACAAGTCCATAATCCATAATATTGCTTTCTCCGGTCTCGTGTGAAACAGGAGAGAAATATGCAGAGATAAAGTGCTGTTTGCAAGCAAAAAACAGTCCAGTACAGTTGGTTGTTTCTTAAAAGACATTAATTAACGTACTGGAGACATGAATTGTTTGTGGATTGTTTTGATGGTTTCATCAGCTGTTTGGACTCTCATTTGACGGCACCCATTCACTGCAGAGAATGCATTGAAGAAGAAACTTTCAGATTTGTTGAGGAAACAACCTTATCTACATCTCGGAAGACCTGAAGTATACATCTGGCGTTACCTGTTGCATTTAGCACTTGCATTTAACTGCGTCTTAAGAAAACACTCCCTTAATATGTTCTGATACTCACTTGTCAAAACAGGTGTAGAACAGCTTCATTTTATTCTGTCCATCAGAAACCTGTTCAGTTTGAATTAAATTTGACCGATACATACTCAGTGCTCAATCATTTTTTCATGCCTAGAGCTTTTGGGGAGCCAAAAAATGTTAACATATGTATTCGTATGCAGAGAAACGTTTTTTATTGTTCACATGTTGCTCTTTCTTAGCTCGAGGGACTTAATTTAGTCAAAAGTAAGCATCAGTTTTGTCTAAGAAGCTTTCTTCTAAATGAGACTATTGTTTACCACAAGCTGTAAAATGGATGAAGTTTGTGCTTGGAAGAGTTTTATACTGAGTTCTTTGCAAGTGTTGATATTTTCTTGGCATATATTGAGATCTCTTAAGCAGAGTTTCTATATAATCTTACTATTGTCTAAACAATTAAAATGTTGGAGTGAGATAGGATATATATATATATATATATATACACACACACACACACATACACATACACAAGCTATGTCTGTGTATATACTGTAGAAGTGTACTGTATGTCCTCTTAGATAGCGAAGTAAATGTTTGTGTGTGTGTGTGTCTGTTTGTGTGGATGCTGACTCACAGTCAGCCAGCAAAAACCAATAAGACAGAAAATTTCTTATTGGCACTCTCTTTGGGATAATTCACATTTTTTTTCTCTAGCGTTTGATTGTTCTTTATTCGTGGTAATTAATCCCTCAGATCCGCTGGCTGTCCGCAGGCTCAAAAGGTTTATTTTTCAATACAAACAACAATTAACAATGTTATTGCAGGCATGTAGCACTTTTGGTTTTCTTAGTGGCCTGTGTAGCTTAAAATGGGGATCTTGAGCATCTTTTATCATAAAGTCTGGTCCAGTTTCAGTCGATCCAGGCCGTCCACAGACTGAGTCTGATGTTACTTGGAAATTTGAGTGACCTCTGCTTAACCACACATTATGTTTGCATATGGTTTCACTTAGCCTCCTTAATATCCCTCTGGACTTAACTATACAGTTTTCTGCTAATTGCCTTGAGGCCAGGTGAGAGATGTGCTCATCAAATCATTAACTCCAGCTCTAGGGTTGCACAGACTTTCCAGTAATTCAATTTCTTTAATAATAATAATAATAAGTAATCTTAAAGAGAACACGAAATGCCACTTGCAAAGCATTTATAGGCGCTGTAAGTGATGTCCTATTTCAGAGTGTAACACTAGTTTGGGCTGGAAGTAATTGATTTTATCCACTGTGATTTGATTGAATTTATAAAACTTGGAGTCTGATAGTATTGGTTAATATTGTTTTTCCAAACCCTGTAGTCATTTTAGAAGTGGTGAAAGTTATTCCATTTTGATGAATTACTGCATAACATACATTGAATGAATTGCAGTCAATAAGAGCAAGGATATTGTAAAAAATAATGACAATCCTATTTTCAAACAGGTTTCAAAGACTCTTCATTGTCATCTTCAAACAATCAATCAGTCATCTTCAGAACTCATCAGTCTTCAAAGTCATTGGTTAAGGAAATGCCCAAGCAAACAGATTAGATTGAGATTCTTTTTTAAGTGTCATTAGAGGTGCAGAAATGTGTGTGTGCTGCACACACACACACACACACACACACACATACTTTATGTATGCATATGCAAATAAGTGTGTGTGTGTGTGTGTGTGTAAGTGGGATTTGTCAACAAACAAAAAAAACAACAACATTTTTTTTGCATGCTGTGGTCATTTGATAATCTTTTATGACATTCACTTATCAGGATTTTGAAAAATAATGCACACTTTTTTTTACATGAAATCAAGTCTCATTTGACTTTTTTGCATTGAATATTCAAATTCACTCAGTAGCAGAAGTAAAACTGGTTGTGAATGGGTTGAAGAGTAACTTTAATAAAATAAAAAAATATATATAATAAGAGCAGAAACTAGAAAATGACATCATGGTGCTTTGGCTCTTGAACATATTTAAATGAAACAATAGTACCATGAAAATGTAAAATTTTGTGAACCCGTGTAAATGAGGCCTCTTTTCTTCTCTTTGTTGGTTCAAAGGAATCACATTTTTACTTACTTAAAGGTCAGATACATGTTCTTGGAACAAATTATTATCAACGATTACATCACAATTCTATTTAATGTTGGTTTTTAAGATTGTTTTGCAAGTTTCTGAAAAGTAAAAAGTAGCATGCCCTATAATTTATGGAAGTAAATGCTATCAAGCTTATTAAAGAGTTAGAACAAAGAAATAAATGCATTAAGAAATAAATTAATAAATTAAAATAAATATAATAGAACAAAAACAAGTAACATGCTTTTTACATTTTTAGGGTAAGTCTAACTGTAGTATTCAGTTAAGAAATTGAACAGAAACTCAAAGTAATTGCATGTAAAGTACAATACTATGAATAAAATACAGGTACAAAAACGATGCGGTCAAGAGCAGAGAGTGTATTTTTCTTTTCATTTTCTCTTGTTATATGGTTAATATTTATGAGACAGACACCAGCAGGTTTTTAGACGTTTTTTTGCAGACAAAAACAGAACACATTTAGTCAGAATCTCTACAACTTGTTTGAAAAGCAGATCGTGAGCATTTTCAAGATTGATCTGAATAGAAAAATCAGATGTATGCATGCATCAAACCATAAGTCTTCTGATCAAATGGATACAATTAAGTCATGCTGCATCACTCAAAATGTATATCATTTTATGCATTTACATTATGTTATTTATGTTGGCTTTAATATGTTTGTTAATTTATTTGCTTGTTATTGCATCAAGTGCAGAAGTATCTGTACTGATCATGAATGTGGCGGAGCTAGAACTCACTTTCGTTCAGCTTTCACAGATTAGCTGCTCCCCGAATGCTGATGGTACTTTTGTGAAATGATATTTTCAAATCGTTGGGGCTCATTGATCTTTTCCAAGTTTCCAATATCAGAGAGCTTCAGATCCTGTTAAAGCGGGACTGGCTGTGATACTAAGACAATGATTTGGATGAGTTCTTATGAAATAGGAAGAAATGACTCATTCTTTATGTCTTGTTGTGTAAAGCAGAATCGAGTAGGCAAAAGGTGTAAAGTGGGTGCGACTCCTGGGAGATAGTATTGTCAAATGTACCAAATATAAAATACAGCCGGCCAAAATAGTATTCAAAATGCATGACTTTTTGAATTGGATAATATGCAACCAAATAGCATTTGCAAGCGAATTATGCAAGCTCTTGTCTCAGAACTAACTTCCATTTTCTGAGCCATTTTTATATAATATAGTCATTGTTTTATCATTTCAACCCTAACGCACTCTTTATTAAAATGTTTTGCATGAAGTGTTGGTGAATCTGGTAAAAGAAGTCACATTTCACACACAAATACAGTAAGAAAAAAGGAAATTGTAACAAAAATAATTGATTGCATCTAAGGGTTTTTATTTTTCTAAATAGAGGACATTTGTATTTTCATTTTGTTTTAAATGTGTTATTTATTTATTGCACAGGTCTGGATACATTCTGGCAATGAGATTCTTCTCTAATTTATGGGTGGATGAGTAATATCTCTCTCTTCTTGTGCAGGTTAACAGGATTTCAGGTGCCAGCGCCTGTCACAAGTACCGGATCCATATTTTCCCTGCGTCTTACCAGCGACTTCGCTGTAAGCGCCCATGGATTTAAAATATATTATGAAGGTAAGGAATGTAACACAGCTTTTAACTTTCTCTGCTATGGTTTTTGAGATGCAAATTGCACATTGTAACGGTCAATTAAAACTTTTTTCATCACATAAGTGTTTGACAGCAGGCAGTGGGCGTAAAGCTAGAGAAGTGAAAAGCAATGAATTCATTCCTTAATACTCTAATAATAACTATTATTAAAGGGGACAAATTAAAATGTTTATTTTTAATAAAATATTTTTTTTTATTAAAAATAAAAATGTTAGTCATGGTTTCTTGCATAAGTCACACTAGTTTTGCTGTTGTAGGACCTCTATATGATTGCCAATTAATTGTTCAGGTTAATTTATTAGAGCCTTGCTTTGGGTATTTTGGTGGTTGCTAAGGTGTTCCTAGTCATTGCTAGTTCTTTGCTTAGGCTGTTATTTGCGAGGGCATTGATAGGTGGATTGCTACAGCAATGCTAGTGTGTTCTGGCCGATTGTTAGTTCTTTGTTCAGGATGTGGGCTGCTAGGAGACAGACAGCAGAAAGATGGATGTTAAAATCATTTTGTGTTGCTTGTAGTCCTATTAGCTTGAAAGGTAGAGGAAACCTAAGTCAGAACGTCCTGTGTTTGATGGGTGTGTAGTTTTGAATTCTATTGTGCGTCAGACTGTTTGAAAACTCTGAAAATCTGATTTTTCATTATATTTGTACCCTTTAAACAGCCTAATTTTGTCTGTCTGTGGTCAGCCTAGTTTTGGATCACTTATTTCAGCCCAAATAACTCAGTTCACCCAAAAGGGAATGTTTAATATCTGAGCAGATGTTGTGCTGCGCCATCAAGTTTATTTCAGCCCCTGGCCATGATTGGTTGAGTTCGCGAGCGTCTGGGTCATCTACACCCTCAGCGACTGTCATTTCTCAACCACTCGCCATCTTCCATCACTCTCTCCACCTGTTATCCTCCTGACCTGACCACAGCATGCCGCCCCATCTGCTCCATCTTTACAGTCTGAATTATTCAGTCCCATTGACCAGCCTGGGTATTGGCTCATGCTTTTGTGTTTAATGTGCTACTGAATTTTATGGGTTTTGGAATATTAATCCTGCAGGTTATTGCACTCCAGAGGGCCTGGGATTCCCACTGAATTCACAATGACTCTGTCTAATCGTGATTCATTTCCATAGATTGATGTGCATAATTGAAGAATTTGAGGCTCCTTTGAGCTTTCTTAAGAGATATATTGCTAGGGTATTTTGGACTGTTGTTAGATTATTATTTGAAGTCTGTTGACCACCATAATGATCCTGGGGGTCTACTAGTCCCAAAATTAGTTTGGTTAAAGTCCAAAGAGCCCACCTGGCCTCTATTATTTATTTTTGGCACGGTTGGTGGGGAGTGTTGTTTTTTATAGAATTTATGGTTTTCAGGTGATGAAACTGTCAATTGGTCCCAACATGGGTCAGCCTACAAGGTCTCTATGATGTTTTGGCAATGTTTATAGGGTGTTTTAGGTAGTTGCTTGGCCTTTTCTAGGGTATCTTGGATGGTTTCCATGTGATTGCTGCCAAGTATTTATATAATATTTTCATGTTTATAAGTCCCAACGTGGGCCAATAATTGAAATGTGCCCACCATAGTCTCTTTGATGATTTGGAGCAGTTTATAGGGTGTTTTAAATATTTGCTAAGTGGTCGCTAGAGCATTTTAGGTGGTTGCTGGGTGATTGAAGTCTCTTTGATATTCGTTGGGGCTCATGAGTCCTAACATAAATCATTTATTTTTTGCATAGTTTTTATGGTCTTCTAGGAGGTTGGTAGGGCATTTTAGATTGTTGATTGATGATTGTGCCACAAGTCTAATAATCGTGCGAGTTAATAAGTGAATAAGTGTAGGGTAGGGTCAACTCTAAATAGTTGGTAGTGTATTTTGAATGGACTCTAGGCGATTGCTCTCAGGTCTGTTTGACATTCTTGAGGGTGTCTGCATTAAAAAATTAAGTCAAAAGAATGCACCGTCTTAATGATTTTTAGTGCTGTTTGTAGGATGTTCTATGAGGTTTCTGTGGTGTTTTGCAGTTATTTTAGTCCACCAGGTGAAATTATATGTCAAATCCACAAAAATCTCTCCATTAACTTATTTGTGGTAAATTAGTAAAAGTTCCTTTTTCTAGCATGATTTGTTGGGGTTTCTAGGTAGCTGCAAGGTTGCTAGGGTATTTGGGGTAAAAATGTTGGGTTTCTATGATATTATTGGAGTTTTATGAGTCTGAACATTGGGTCAATGAGTCAAAAGAACCCATTTTTGTTTGTGGGATGTTCTAGGTAGTTTCTAGGGTGTTTTGGGTCCACCAGGCGAAATTGTACGTCTGATCCATTAGAAAAGCAAAACAAAACACAACTCTTGTCAACAAGCCCTGTGATTTCAGGTATAATTTGTGTCTGTAGTGCAAACAGTGAGGGGTTAAGGGTTATGACTCTCAGCAAGCAGCAATAACAAGGCATTGGTTCGTGTCCAATGGTTTTAATGTGCTAGTGATTCAACATTTATGAGAGAGAGATGGACACACACCAGGGAAAAAGAAATCTCATTTTGGTTCCTGTCAGTTTTCCGTCACGTCGGAACAACTGAAACCATGTTTGACAGTCAGTGCGTGCGCTTTGATTAATGTGTCTATCGCCATCCGGTACGAGTCAGCTTCTGAGTATAGAGTTAGATGCAAAACCTCAACCTTTCTCTCTGCCCTTCAATTGAATGCCAATGACTCTGGAAATACCATATGTCACGATCAACATGCTAATGTTCAGTCATCACAACATGCATTAACGGTCTTCCCTGCAGAGCCTCTAGCCATCTAAATGCTAGGACAGGCCAAAACATTGATTCTGAAACATTTTCTGGGATGACTAAAGAGCGCTCATTTATGGAAATGTGAGCAAAACTAAAACACAGCAGAAATGGCAGCACTCTTTGTCTTTTGTTGCAACCTTTGAAATTTGCTGCTCATGGCCTATTGCGTCGTAATGTCTCTGAAATACATTACGCTCTGTGGTGACCCGTGAAATCTGCCTGTCTCTGGGTTCCTGGTGGCCCCGTCCCAATGGATCCTGTGAAGGTTTTTGGTGGTGTTTGCAGATTGCTTGTATGCAAAAACAGCTCAATACAGTAGTAGAATGCACCGAGACTCGTAACATGCTCCCAGGAAAAGATTGCTGTGTGCTGAAGTGTGCTCTGCATCGCAATATAGACGCTCTGACAAACTTCCATCATCTTCAAGGACAGCAAAGTCATTAGATGTATAGAGGGATGAATGGCTCATCTCCTGGGATCAGCCTGTGGTAATTACCTCAGCGGTTTGCCTACTATACTCTCAGCGCTCAGTCCAGACGTATGAATGTATATAATTTTGTCTGAGAATAGATATTAAAGGTGATCTGTGTGAATTGCAGAAATAATAACTGATTTCCAACAGGTCAGTGTCTGCCTATTATCACGTGATTGGTGAGGTGTTGTGTTGCAGTGTTGGGTTGGTGAAAAAAATATATTAAAAAGATATACAATATTATTTAAACCAATATCTCCTTTGAGCTTTGAAATAATGAATGTCTTTATGCGTGTGTTAACTTTAGCTTTGTCATTATTTTCAAATGATCTATTAAGCATCATTTTTATTTCTTTTGATATTTTTTTCTGTTAAATGATCTTGTTTTTCTACAAAATCTAATTACGCTGTTAAAATGGTGATTTGCTTCACTTGAACTTCTTTGACTAATAATATCAACATCTGACCTGTCATTATTTAATTTTTTTAACTTAATTTTCTCCAACTCCTACATATGTTTTTGAATCAAATGGATGGATGCATTTTTAACTTTGCTAAATTTCTCTAATAGACCTTACCTTTGTATTTAATGGTTATTATGGTTATAAATAAAAGTCTAAAGGCTGAGGGAAGACTGCAAATAATGGCAGTTCTATTTTCTCAGATTATTTCAGAAATAAATGTTCTTATAGTGTTTCTGGTGGTCTTTTCACAGACACTTTGGGAGCTATTATGAACATCTCCAGCAAGCGCAAGTGGGATCAAAGTAGCGGCCATTTCTCATAATAAGTGAGCTGGGGTCAGTCGCGAGGGGCTCTCTCTGTTCAGTAGAAACTATCTGAGCTGTTTCTGATTTAAAAGAATATCCCTGGTTCAATACAAGTTAAGCTCTATTGACAGCATCTGTGAAATGCTGTCGATTACCACAGAAAATAATTTTTACGCATCCCTCAATTTTTTGAAGACAAACATCTGTGTTTACTGGAATGCACTTATATTTGAAGTCTGTATTGCAAAACATTTAAAACAAAGGGTATAGATGCAGATTTTATTTTGTAATGTGTAAAAATGTATATTATTAAGTCATCTTAAGTGCACTTTTAGCATTTGGACTACTTGTCTGGTGAATTAACTACTTGTTATTCCTTCCATCAGTGTTTTGCAGATTTGCTTCTGTCTCCTTGCATGAGAATTTACCATCTTCACAGTCATGACAGGAGTTGTGAATTGAATGTTAATTGACTTAAACAAGATTAGTAAGTGACCTTACAACAATAGTCTCATAGTAACATGTATATGTTTAGTTATAGTGACTATACTTTTAAAATGGTCTGTTTTGTAATGCTTTAACATTTTGCTTCAGATTTTAGTTGCAAGTACATTACTGTACACATGCATTTGTTTGTTTGGTAATTAAAAGTACAGTATAAAAGCATGTATGTACACAGTCAGTGCATTGTATTAAATTAAAAACCCCTTGTAAAGTGGGTCCGTTTGCTTTCTCAAGCTGAAGCACAAGCCAGTTTCTGTCTACATTGACAGCAGGTCACAGATTCTGTCCATAAAGCTTAAGTTGTACTGAATCGGGAACATTATTGGATACATTGGTAGCAACAGACAGGCTAGTGCTTCCACAGTCCTGTAACTGTCAATGCAGATCACCCAACAATATTCATTATGACAGAGAGGTGTTGTTTTTCACGAGTGCTGGAGGTATAACCTGCCATGAGTGGTTATGACAGGCCACATGCCATGCTTATGTCATGTTTATGTTTGTATTTTTGTGGAAGCTGTCATGTTAAGAGATGACAGCTAAAACAGTACACTATCCTGCTGTGCTCTATAAATCAGATGCTTGTTGCAAAGGCCACCGCGGTGGATGTGAAGGTGTAAACAGGAAGATTGAGCACTCCAAATCTTAGCAGTTTCTAAGATGGTTACCTGTGGAGTGACACTTCAATGGTGTGCAGTGACCGCCACATATCCGTGTATCCGTCCACTCACACACCTGGACAAAAAAGACTCATATGTTCGAATGCTGTTCATAGACTTCAGTTCAGCATTCAACACTATA
>JAUMHE010000068.1:19357232-19369266 GCA_032359235.1 Enteromius mattozi | reverse complement strand
ATTTTTATATAAATATATATATATATATATATATATATATATATAAAATAGAAAAATCTCACCACCCCCCAAACCATAATAGTTATCAAACTTTATAAAGTTAAACTTTAATAAACTTTAAACTATCAAACTTTATTTTCACATACTGTTATTTATAAATACTTTACATAGCAGGCACTATGCTATTCTATTCTACTTAAACTGCAAATAAATAAATAACATTATTTTGCATTGTTTGAAGTATTCACCTAAGAATGCAGTATATGCTGCTGTGCCAGACAGTATTTATAGCGGCTAGTTAATTTTAATCATAACTGATTGGTTTTGATCAGCTGATTCTCAGTCTGAAGCGGGCAGCGTAGTGCGACTGAAGTCAACTGAGGATTGAAATGGAATTTCATGATGGTGGCAGGTGCTCAGAGCGGATGTGTGCTGGTTTAAATCAAAGATAAGTGAGCTTAACATATCATATCCAGACATGTGTCCCTGAGGATTAGAAATGTGTCAAAGCGGGAATATGAGTCCAACGTCAGATGTCTGAGAAATAAATAAGGACAGTCGACTGCATTCTTGACACATCTTTTTTTTTTTCAAATAGATAAGTATCTTTTTTATTGCATTAGGATGTGGCCTTTTTGTTTCTTGCACACATTGATTTTTTATTCCTTGTTTTCATAATTTTTTGATGAATAACTCTTTAATTGGCCAGTTATAACCAGCAGTAATCAGCAATGCGTTAAGAATAAAACTGCGCTTATCAACTGGCCCTTAACTACGTCTGATTTTGGCATCTTCTCTTTGTCTCTCCTCAGAACTACAAAGCAGTTCTTGTGGGAATCCAGGAGTTCCTGCCAAAGGAATCCTGAATGGAACAAGCTTCAATGTGGGAGACAGAATCCGGTATCACTGTGTGGCTGGATATACCCTGGACGGCCACGCACAGCTGACCTGTGTCACCAGCACGTCTAATGTAGCCGTGTGGGATTTTCCTATTCCCATCTGCAGAGGTAAGAAGTGATGGATAAATGCTTTGGGAAAACGGTGCTAAGAAGCTCATTTTGAGGATGAGGTGTTTTTATTAAAAGGATGCCTTCGCTGCTTTTGTAGAGCATCACAGGGCATTAATGCATTTGGACACGCTTAAAATTTCTGAATGTCATTGCATTAGATGATAAAATATCAAAGCAATTGGTTTCTGGAAACAAATGATGCACACGCTTTACTCAGAACTAATTTTTTGGTTTTTTATAGAAATGACATTTATCCAACTACAACAAAGCTATACAGCTAAAACAACAATGTTATTTTTCAGTTCTTTCGTTATATGCAATATGTTTTTGTCTGAAAATCCTCTAATTTGGTATTACTGGTCAAAAATGACTGGCCTTTGCTTGAAAATCTCATGAGATGTATACACTATGCTTTTGTCAACTTGTTTTCTTTTGATTAGCATAGGTTTTGTATTCATTTTTGAAACTGATTGTTGCAGGACTCATTGACCTGAGCTCATGCATCTCAATTTCTGAGTGAGAAGAGCATTATTTATGTATAATTTTGGCAATAATCGCTCAAAACTGAGGTGCATGAGCTCACATAAGTGAGGCTTATGATCAATCAGTTCCAAAAAGAAATACATAATGTACTAACTGAACAGAAAACTCAATGTGTAATTTCAGGAGAAGACGCCTCAAAACACATATATGCGTTTGTCGACCCCAGGGGGTTAAATCCTTCAATTTAATTTCAGGTTTGTGAATATAACGATACCTAATAGGATCAGAGGATCAGATCCTATTAGGTATCATTGGATCAGAGTTCTGATTCACAGAAATGAATCAAAACATTCCAGGTTTTTAAAACACACTATGACCATCTTTTTTGGTTTTAGACTTATACCAAAATCACAAATATATTGGCTATTTATTCCAGCTCTATAACTAGTTTGTGTTTTGATGACTGGATATGAGGTCAGAAGTTCACACAGGTGTTTTGATAGTGGAAATTCACATTAATGAATACTACCACTACCATTTGACAGCCACAGAGTATTCAAATACTAATTTGGAACTGCATGTCTATGTGGTAAGATGAAACTGCATTTGAAGACTTTTAACAAAAGTCTTTTGAAGTATTTTTCTTGCACTCTCATTCTTTAAAATGGCACTTGCTGTGGAATGTTGTTATCTAATGCATTGACATCCAGATATTTTAAAGTCTGGCTTAAGTGTCCAAATGCTTCTTGGAGGCCACAGATCCTTTTGTAAGCAGCATGTTGGCTCAAAAGAATCCGGCTACTTTGCTGTAAGCCCGGAGTACTCTGACTTTGGCTTTGATATATGCAGCTTTTATATTATTCTGTTTTGTTGAATTTCAAATGAATGCTGTTTTTAACTTGTATTGTGCTTAAAATTCTCTCTGCTTCTCATTTGTCTTTCTGGGATTGCTTTAGATATGGTGATTTATGAAGTGTTCTGCAGCGCCTGCTGTAAAATCCTGCAGTTCTTTTGCATTAGTCTTCTTTTGCATGGCGCAATCAAACCTGAGTCGCCCCAGTGGGAAATGCCTGCGTGTGAAATACGAAAATATACAGTTAATAATTTAGGTGTTGCTTTAATTATCAGCGTAGAAACTTTGAAGTGCACTCAGGTATTGTGCGTAGCATTTTACATTTTGGAATATGACGCGTGATTGAACTGAATAAAGATTAAATATGCTATATCCCCAGGATATGTGAAAAATGAGTACTGCTGTATCATTTGTGCTTAATGAAAGATGAGCAGGGCTCAAAACATATCGATGAAAGGTACTTTTTGGTGTAGAAAAGACCGCATTAAGAGCAGCGTTTAAACCAGCAAACATGTTTGAGGTATTATAGCCTCTCATCTTCTTATTAGTTTTGCTTCAGTAGCTTCTAGTTGGCTGAATGAAGACAGAAAGAGTATTTCTGACTCACCATTTAGGTTATGAAATTCTCTCTAATTGGGTTTGAAGTCTGCAGCGTCAAACTATTTCAACTCTTTGATTTGCGTAAACTCAGAAGTTGCTAACACAGATAACAGTATATTTCCTTCCTGATTGGGTTCTGCGCCGGTTGTCAGTTAACACCTGCTGGTACAGTAGATACTGTAACCAAACCATCTGTGGGCAAAAAACTCTTTCTACGTTGATGACAATTCAAAGTAATGGTTGAAAGGCAGTAACAACTTAAGGTTCATTTGAAGTTGCAGATGAAAGATGGTTGGTTTGGTGAGTCATCTGAGCTGATTCAGTGAACAAGTGACTAATTCAGTGTTTAGAGCTGGTCCTCGAGGGCCACTGTCCTGCAAAGTTTTTGCTCCAATCTTAATCAAACACACCTGAACCAGCTAATTAAGCTGTTCAAGATTATTAGTAAGCTACAGGCAGGTGAGATTGATCAAGGTTGGAGCAAAATTGTGCAGGACAGTTGAGAAACACTTGTTTAGACCAATGACTCTGACCAGATGTTTGGAGGTTTGACCATGATATACAAAATGGTTTATTAGACATTTTGGGGAGACACGAGAGTAAAAAGGGAAAGCTCTTGTATAATAATCCTGTAAAATGTAAGATATTCTTGCAAAAACGTTGCCATGTTGTTACTCTCATTATTACATTTCTTTTTTGCTCACATGTCACCCCAAGAATGCATTCATATGCAAAATAGTTGCAATATATAGAACAATGATATAGCCAGTTATGGCAATGTTTTTACACACATTATGTAAGAGTAAAATAGTATATCAAATCATTCTGTAAATCAACTTCGTACAAAGTTTGGTTAAAAAATAGCCTGGTACCTGAAAATTGATTGGTAAATGAAACACATGTACATACAACCCTAATCTTATAAAAAGGTGTTTGTGTATTCTGTTCTATTTTATATACGAGACAATATAGACAACATATAAACAGTTATCCATAAATATAAATTATAATATAAAATATTACAGCACAATATGTACTTTATATGGAGCCTAGTGCAGTATAGGGTTAAGATAGGCCATTCTGTTCCACACTTTTGTACACTCCCAAATTTATTGCCCATTATGTACTCTCAGAAATAAAGGTACGAAAGCTGTCACTGGGGCGGTACTGATATGTAATACTAAGTTCTAATATGTACCTTTAAGGTATCAAAATGGACCATTTAGGTACAAACATGTAATTTTTTAAAAGGTACCATCCCAGTGACAGCTTTTGTACATTTATTTTTGAGAGTGTTGGGAATGTTTGTGATGATTATTAATGAAAAAAGCTATTTAATGGTTTTAGTTGGTTCATCCAGCCGCCAAAACCTTCTAAAATCCCCAAAAACATGCTTACTGACCAACTAACCATCTTTTAGGCAGGTTTAAGATGCTATTTTCTGCTGGATAGTAGATCCCTGTCATACTCCTAGCATGATTAGCATGCTAAGTTCATCAGAGAGACTAAATGGATGTGTTTTCAGACGTTTAATTAATGTTTTATCAAATGCAACACATGAAAATTGGTCAGACGTTGATGTGATTCATCCAAAAGTGATTCTGGATGATTCACAAGAGAGAATAACTACTGCCAGCTCTGTCTTTGAGTTTCATTCAGTGAAACGAAGAACACGTGGCCTTGTTGCTACAGCCAAATCAGTCAAACCAGGGATGAATCTGTATTACACAATTTCTGACCCCGGGCTTTTTAGCACATGCTTTTTCATCTTCGGGCAATTGAAACTGATCTTCTTTGATGAGAATATCTGAGCCTAGAGGCTTGCCCCTACTCACCGCCCCCTCTGGATGTCGTTAAAGCTAACTATATTGCCGGTAAATGCAAAGAAAACTGAGAAATTTTGCTTGAATGAGAGTCAGGTCTTATGCCATGCGCGGCTGCTTTGTGTTTATGCCAGCTGGGAGGAAGAACTGTGATAAATGCAGGTCTCGGTAGGTCACGATGCAGCAAGAATATTAGACCTGTTGGCTGTGTGCATTTCAGATAATTCTTGGTTTTCGCTCTAATGCTTTTAACTTCAGAGAATTTTAATAGAACATACCAACCTTGTTTTACTGTAAGAGTGACCATGGGTCTTAGTGACTTGAGTGTGAGTGTTTTTTTTTTATGCTTGGTTATGTGAGCATTAGTCAATGTTATAATTTTTTAAATGGAATCAATAACTTTGAAACAATCGAAACAAGTACGTAGCTTGCAAAAAAAAAAACATTCTCAGAACTTTGGTTAATGTTCTGGCAAGGTTTTAAGTTCTTCAAACGTTCTTCTACAGTAGTACCTTTACTAATGTTCTTAAAGTGACCCTATTATGTTTTTTATTTTTTTATTTTATTACCTTTCGATGCAGTAATACAGCAGTGTAAATCTGAAAGTTATTGTCTCTCAAAAGAAAGAGTTGACTGAATCATTGAAACGAGTTGTTTTTAAAATTAATCCCATGTTGTCTCATGTTAGCATATTGCCCGCCCACTTGTTGGTCTGAATGAAAATGCTAATTTATTCTTTGCCACTAGGTGCTGCTTTTGGAGCTGTAAAATAGCAGTTTCCCTGGTAATGCTGTGCTCACAAAACTGCTTTATCAGGCATTACAGGCATGATGAAATTAAGTGAGACCAATTGGACCAATCACCGCAGATTAGCATCACGCAAATTAGGGGTTTGGAAAAATGAATCATTGAGTGAATCGTTTGGGAGTTGTTGATCAAAGTAAGGTAAAAATAAATGCATATTATAAGACAATGAAAGTGTGTTTTTGACCTTGCATGCATATCAACCTATTGTTGGGGACTCCCAAAACCAAAATATAAAACCTTCATTAACCATAATAGGGGCACTTTAAGATATTAGCACAACATGTTATTTATTTATTGTTGGTGCATTTTTTTGGGGAAAAAATTTAGTTGGACGTTTATCAAACGTTTTTTAAATGTATTATAATGTATGTTCAGAGAGCATTTAAAAGTAACATTCTAGTAATGTTTGAAAAATTATAAAATGAAATGCTCCTTTAATGTTCACATCAGGGCCGGCTAAGGGCACCACTGATCCCTAGGGGCGCTAAAACAATTGAAGTTTTTTTTTTTTTTTTAACAATTTATTTTTTAATTACCAACAAAGAGGGCTACTATACTCTTTGTTACAAACACTACTTAAATACTATGAATTTAAATATAAAAAAAGAGAGATTGTCCCACAAAAAAGTAACTATTTGCTCTCCCGACTTACTGAGTTTCGACGCATGATCAATCTTTTCTTGTGCAGCCACTTTCACATGCATCAGGTACCTGATAGTGACAATTTATCAGTGAACATCTACCATGATGTCAAAAAGACCGAAGCCCTCTGGTTCCCAGGGAAGAAGAAAAAAAAGGGGCAAAGACAGAGGTAAAACTATGTAATGATTGATGATGATGATAATATTCAACTAGGTAAGGAACAAACTTGTTGGCCTAGTCTAGTTCAAAATGTTAAAATGTTTGGAGTTCCGGAGATCTAAAATTTTGTAATTATGCCATTTTTTTTGTGTAACACATTTTAATAATATTTTTACGAGCTGTATATTATTTGGATGATTTGTGGCATTTTTAATTTGGCTAATTTAGTAATGTTTTTTTAATAAATAACTGGGCTTATTAAGATTTTATGTAAAATCGACTTTAAAGATACACGTTTCTCAGTTTAATTTGTGGTGATAACGTTAGAAAGGGCTATAGTTTAGTATAACAGCGCTGCCATCTACTGGAAATCGAACACTTTTCATTAATAAGGTTAATTGTCAATAATTAAACAACAAAAATAACAAATACTGTTACAAATGTAATGTCCATTGTTAGTTCAAGTTCAACCTGTCCTCTAACTAATACACCCGTATAGGTTGTTTGTACACTGTATTGTAATGGTTATGTAAACATTAAAGAGAACATTAGTGGAATGTTCAATGTTATCCTTTTGTAAACAATGTGAGAATGTTACTTTTGAATGTTCTCTGAATCATCTGAAACAAGTAGTATATTGTTTAATAAATGTTAGACTAACATCCAACTAAAATGTTTCAGAAATGCGTCCCATGTTTGATATATCAATTGCATTTTTGTGCTAACCTTTTGAAAATGTTATCAAAGACCAGAAAACTCTGAATGAAGATTCTATTATTGTTAATGGACAAAGTTATTATTGTTAACTTTGAGAACCTTGAACCGTGAACCTTCTGGAAACCAAAAAGTTTTACCATTTACTGCATTTTATTTTCATTCTAGTTATTTACCTACAGAAAATAGCTTACTCCCACATTACAAATTTAAGGTGGATGTAAAACTGAGTCTGTAGTAGCAAGGCTTCTCAATCTTCCTCCGGGTTCTTCGGTCACTCTGAAAGAGGAGCAGGACCCTCAGAACGGGCAGATGGTCTTTTGATCCCATTTCCTCAGAGAAACTGCCCATTCTCATGATGTAGGCACTCATCCAAGAGTCCCCAGCAGCACTCTTCAGCACACTTGAATGGCAGATATCTCTGAATCCAGATGGAACGACCTAGATCGAGGGAACACACTCTCAAAGGCAATGAAATTCTTGCCATGCTAGCAGTTTCTGTCGTTTGACTGGTTGTCGGACATATGTTTCCAGTAACTCTGTCGCCTGTCCGAATCAGCTCTGTGAGGGGAATTTTTGCAGGAGGAGCTCTGATTGGCGTGCTCTTTCTGACAGCTTAAACCGCTGCAGAACATGTTGATATGTTCGCCTCGCTGTGACAGTTTAGTGTCTTGCATGGCAAAGCGAGCTTATCTTATCTCTGCTTACCTCCTTGCTCATTTAGCAGCCAGTTCCAAAACTGAGTACATCAAACCCATTTTCACAGAGTAGCTGTTTGTCTCTGAGCAATATCCCAACCATGAATGTTGAAATTCAGCATACAAATGTAATGTATAGTGGAAAGCACATTATCATTTCAAAGGCTACTGAATTCAGGACCCACAGGCTGCCAGTCCCAACGCCTGCACCAAAGATCCTGAAAAAACAGCTTTTGTGGATCTAGCAGTGGTGCTTGTTTAAGAGTTTTGCTTTTAAGACTGGCCTCCCCTTAACAATTCATGAAATATTAATAAAATGTCGCACATACATATATTTAATAATGTTATAAAGCCCCAAATATAAGATTTTTTAATGTTTTGAATTATTTTGTTTCTTCTCACCAAGATTGCATTTATTTAATCCAAAATACTGCAACTGATTTATTTATAATTGTTTTTTTTTCTGCTCAAGCAACATGTCTGATTATAATCGTTAAAAACTATTTTTATTTATTTTATTACTTTTATTATTATTATTATTTTAGTTTTTTTTTTCAGATTTCTTTGGTAAATAGAAAGTTTCAAAGAACAACGTTTAGTTGAAAGAAAGCTTGATACAGAGGTGGCCAAAATCATTAGAACACTATTTTCACCATCTAAATTTGTTTTAAGTCAGTAATTTCTATTTTTGCTGTAGTTTGTCAAATATGTTTACCATCCCAAACAGTCTTTTTGTCATTAATTGTAATAATCCAGTGAACTTTAATTTGAGAGTATTCTCATCCAAACTGGAGCAAAGGTTAAATAATTACAACTCTTTAATATGTACCTTCCCCCTTTTTCAAGGGACCAAGTGTAATTGGACAGTTGACTCAAAAGCTGTTTCATGGATGGGTGTGGGCTGATATTTCATTATTTCTACATCAATTAAGAGGATAAAAGGTCTTGAGTCTATTCTTAGTGTTCAATTTGGAAGCTGTTGCTGTGAACCCACATTATGTGGTCAAGACAATTGTTAGCCTTGAAAAACAAAAGAAACCCATCAGAGAGATAGCAGTAACGTTCAGAATGGCCAAAACAACATTTTGGTACGTTCTTAGAAAAAATAGACTGGGTCCCACTTAGAATGGAGAAGGCTTGGAACAGCTCATGATCTATACAGTACATCATCTGTGAAACGTGGTGGAGCATTAGCATGGCTTCCAGGTGCACTGGGTTACTGGTGTTTAGTGATTCAGCCAAATGGAGCAAGTTGATTGGGATTCATTATACAAATGGGAGATAGCATACAGCAAAAGCAAGAAGTTTTGAAGGTAAAAAAAGTGGAATATTCTGCAATTACCAAGTCAGTCTACTCATCTCAACCTGATTAAGCAACTTGCTGAAGACAAAACTAAAGGCAGAAAGACCCACAAACAAACAACAACTGAAGTCAGCTGCAGTAAAGGCCTGGCAAAGCATCACAAAAGAGAAAACCCAATCTCTGGTGGCGTTTTAGGAATCATTGAATCAAAATAGAAAGATTTGGCACAACAATGCTTTAAAATATCACACAGCACAATCAAGTTTAGTTCTAGTGATGATCTTGAATTCATATTTGCACAAGAGCCTCTAAACACATTGTTTGAATGTTGTGCTTCACAAGAGTAGCATGAACACTATTTGTGCTGGAAAAATCATTGTCTGTGAACATTAGGTTTTCAATCAATGTACTTTTGTCTCTTAAATGGGCATGACGACAAAGAGCCAGTGATTGAAAATGTTTGAAATTACAGTAAAATATTCAGCGTACTCAGAGAGACGCGATTAGTGTAAGTACGCCGTTACTCTTTTCATGTTGCATTCATAATCTTGTCTCTTGCATCTTGCTTTTAAGAAGTATTGTTAAAAAGATCAGCCTTTTGAGTTTATTGCGCTTTATTAGTGTTCAGTAATTTCACTGTTTAGCAGCTTGAGTAGCTTTTAGGAGAAAACAAAAATCAAATTGAGTTCATTTTCCTGGTGATAAGTGACATGAGTGCATCCCTACTTTTAAAGCAGTGGAGGACGATGTTTCGAGAAATATGGAAATAGTTTAAATGTTGTCTTGGCTAAAGGCCAAGCAATTTCAGCAATTTCTGAGTTGTTTCTCTCTCTTTTTTACTTCAACAGGAAAGTTTGCAGTGCTATGCAACAAAATCAGGGTCATTAGATTTATCTGTAGTTCTCATTCTTGTGTAGCCAAAGAGAATGATGGGAAATGCAGTTTGGTTGCACAAGCCTTCCGCTTCATTAACTGGCTAAATGACTAGTATTTTCTGGCTAGCTTTTAACAGTACACAGAATGTGAATAAATTCAACTGCACAGTCATTTACAACATTTACAATTAAAACGTAATTATGAGCAACACCACCTCGGTTCATGCTTCCAAACAAAATCCTGCTTTCCCACTCGAACAATTTCCACCAGTTATTTTGTCTTCCTCAGTTACAATGTGCCTTTCTAGGGGAAGATAAACTACCCTCTGGCAAGGAATCTCATATATTGTGATTATTGATTTCTTTATGTGCTCTATAAGTGTGTCACAGGTGTGTGATTCAGCTGTAGTGTGAACAAATATGGCTCCACACCTGGGATGCAATCATAACACATTGTTCTTGCATGTAGGCCTGTGTACATGATCTCTGCATCCTTCTTATAATCATTATGATTACCTGATGCTGGAATCCGCTTCTGTGAGGTTTGCGTAATTGAGAGTTGGGAAGAAAATTACAAGCTTTATTTTAATTCATCCAACAGGAATTTAAACACTATCTGTCTGTCAAGACGTGCTTTTGTTGAGAGTTAACATGAAGCTGCGTTCTCAACCCACATTTTTCTCCAGAAATGTGACAGTTTATAGACTGAAATAAGATATTTCTTAAGAAAAACTGTTGGGAGGGTCTTGATTTTATTCATCATGAATTGATAAGAGAGTCTGTTGACATCAGCTGTCATTTCAGAGGCAAAGTTTTTTTACGTTTTTATGTTAGATAAGTTTTTTGTTGTTATATATTGTTACATCCACACCAGGCTCCACCTTCACCTCCACTCAACGTTCACAATCCCCTGAGTATTAACCAGCCACACCTGCCATCTGCACCTGTCACCAATCTACCACACCACATTTAAGCCACACTCACCAGCACACTCACTGTCCGAGCTCGTTTAGTCGTAAGTGGACTCTTGCTACGCTATCTACTGTTATACTTACCTGTGATCTCACCTGTCCCTCTCCAGTGTGCTCCGTGATCCTCCGTGTCTCCTCCAAGTCCCTGTGGGTCCTCTCCTCGTCTCCGTACGGCAAGTGGTGTGTGGCTGTGGTCATCTGTTTGTCATCCCCTGTCTCCTTGTCTGCAAGAGGAAGAAAAGACGCTTTAAGTTTATTCTGAAGACTCCTTTGTTTGAATTATTCTTCATTTGATTTACCTTCGATCTGCTGTGCTTGAAAGCTCTTTCTGTTAAATAAATATTGTTATTATTTACCTCCGTGTCCGTCCGCTTCTTAACAGAAGCTCGGACCAAAACAGCATACAGGATGAGTTCGAACGATCCATTCCAGGAACTTGTGGATGCCCTGAGGCGAACGATTCTCTCCACGCCACCACCACCAACGGCACCCACGCCTTCACAAGCACCATCACCGAACCCGGAAGCAAACAACCCTTCTTCGCCCGCTGCAGTTGTATGTCCCATGGTGCGATCGACGCCCTTCTCTGGCGCGGCGGGGGATTATAAGGGATTTTTACTCCAATGCTCCATTACATTCGCTACTTACCCCAACGTATATTGTACAGACAGTGCTAAGATTGGTTATGTGATCTCATGCCTCTCAGGAACCGCTTTGCGCTGGGCTAAATCAATATGGAGTCAGGCTGGACCTGCTGTCAGCTCTTATGCTGCATTTGCCACTCACTTCCTGGAAGTGTTCGGAAGAACCGATCATGATTCGTCAGCAGGTGAAGAATTGTACCACTTTCGGCAGAATAACTTATCCATTCATGAATATTCCATCAGGTTTTGGACTTTGGCGGCTGCCAGCAGGTGAAACGAGAAGGCACTGGTTACAACCTTTCATCAAGGACTCGAACCCAATCTGTGTATGATGCTGGCCCCGTATGACGATTCGATTGGTTTGGAAAGATTCATACAGTTGGCTCTCCGATGCTCAGCCCGGGTATCTGCATACACACAACAGCCATCTAGCACTGCATCTGTAAACCCCC
>JAUMHE010000068.1:19346447-19357132 GCA_032359235.1 Enteromius mattozi | reverse complement strand
TATATATAATAATTAATTTTTTTGCACAAGAATAGAAATGTGTTTTGAGGAGGTAACTTGAAGCTGTGTTTCTTTTAATATTAATTTTTGCCTAAATGCTACAGGCTTGTAATGCTAAAATGTCTATCTTCAGTTTTGGTTTTTATGCATATTCATAATCTAAGTTGATGTCTGGCCCCAAAAAGTACTCGCACATTAAGTCGCACTTAAATGTCTGAATGTGATTTCATTCGATGCAACGAATTATGCTGGATCTCTGCTCGGAACTAACTTCTCCACAGTGACTTTTAATCAGCTGTTGTGAAAGTGCTTTTTTAAGTGGCTACATAAAGTGTAAAATGACACACTTCACTATAGTTTGAGTGCAAAAATACTCTGTGGAGCCGCTGTAAAGTCAGACAGGGCTAATATAAGCGATAATGTAACCATTTTCAACAGGGTTTGAGTTGATTCTCTAACACTCATAGAGGAGTGTTGAACTTCCAGTCTGATGAAAGAACAAAAAAACGACAGTTCATCCTTCAGAATAAAAGATAATAAGAGTCCAAATTAAGTCTTGAAAAGCAACATTAATCCCTCATAGTGTGATGTTTCTTCTTCTGAGCTCGGCTTTAATGAGAGAGGATAAGGGATGTACCGATCTATTATCCAGTACCTTTCATGTACCCATCACATCAGATCCGAGTGCCTTGAAGTCACTGCCTCTTCTGGTCTTCTGTATAGTCTGTCTCAGACGGCACACCCCTGGACCGCCCAAAGACCGCTAACCTGCTCTGCCCATATTACAGACAAAATGTTGCTTGCTTAAAACTATGTCTGTGAAAAGTAATTAAATAGTTTTAATATTTTTTATAAATATTTGTGAAGATTACCATGCCTTAATTTAAAATATACTTTAAAGAAAAAATAAATGAAATTGAAACTAAAGAAAATTAAATACTTAAAATTAAAAATAAAATTTTAATGTTTATTTAAAAGAAATACTACTTTTCTGAATTTTGTTGAAGTTTAATTTTGTTTTAGATGATCAGGAAAGAATACACATTCAAATATTTTCTTTTCTTTTTTTATTGAGTTTTTCCGAATGATCTGCATACACAGTAATGGGTAAAACATAAACAGTATACAATATTTAAGGGAAAAAGGGGAAACAACAACAACAACAGCAGTGTGGTCTAATTCTAAACAATATCACAGTACCACGGTGTGCACAGTTAAGGATAGATAGTAGACTTATAATCAATGCCAAGACAGTTCAAAGGAATTTCCCACAGCTTCTGAAATGATTTAGATTTACCTTTTAATATATGTCCAATCTTTTCCATAAGTATAATTTCTTTAATCAGGATTATCCAGTCCTTGACAAGAGGGGGGTCTGTCCCAACCCATTTGTTCATAATTAATTTCCTCCCCAACATCAGCAAAGGTTTAAAGACATCAGAATGTTCCAAACATGGGAGGGCAAAACACCTAATAAGCACATTAATGGGGAGGATGTAACCTTCTGTTTATATATTATGGACAGTTTGTCACAAACACCATTCCAAAAATCAGCAATCAAAGGACATTCCCAAAGACAGTGAAAAAATCTGCAGATACTATTATTGCATTTGGGACATTGGGGTGATACAGTGTTATTTATTTTACTATATTTATTTGGGGATATGTACCCTTTATGTACAATATTAAATTGCGTTTCTTTAAATCTATTGCAGACTGAGATATTCAAGGGTAGTCTGATAATATCATCCCAGACATTTTCGTCAATGTCACATTTTAAGTTCTTACTCCATGCCTTCTGCAATGAAATCAGGTTGTCTGCTTTATACTGGTTTATCATGGAGTAAAATTTGGATATGAAGTGCTTAACTTCGGTATTCTTCAGAAAAAATCTATCCAAAAAGAAATCAGAACTATTCAGAGTGAGACTGCCGTGTCTAGTATGAACGAAATGTCTTATCTGCAGGTATTTAAAGAAATCTTTTTTGGGGATATTATACTTTAAAGATCATATATCCTGTATATTCCCAAATTAATCCAGCTACCAAATTGAGAGCCCATATAAATATGGTAAAAATTTGTATTACTGGTCAATGTAGATAGAATAGGTAGGTTCTGACTATACTTAAGAGATCTTCTGATCTGTGACCAGGTTTTGACAACTCTGATAATGACTGGGTTTTCTTTTACCTTGTGAGGAATTTGAGTTTTATGGTCAAGTAAGTTGATAAATGAACTTCTATATCTACCCACAGAGCATCTTCAGATTTATGTACCCAGTCTACGATGATCCTAGCCTGTATTGCCCATATATAATATTTTAAATTTGACCATCCACCTTTATCAGTGGGCAATTGTAAAGTTTGTAATTTGACTTTAGGTCGTTTACTGGCCCAAATAAATTTAGACATACAGTAGAACTATTGAGATCTTTTATATCAGCATTTGTCAGATTTGAAAGCGTCATGGATAATGGGTAAAGAATTTTAGGGAATATAATAATTTTTATAAGGTTTATTCTTCCTGAGAAGGAGAGTGGGAGTTTTGACCATCTTGTGAAGTCTTCCTTGATACACAATGTTGATGTTTTAATATTGGCATCATAAAGATGTGAAAGTTTGGGTGTAAGACGGATACCTAAGTATGTGATACCATTAGGGGACCATTTGAATGGTTTAATTTCTGACTTGTGAAAATTAACTTTGTATCTGGATATAACTCCAAATTGCTTAATCAAATCAGTTAATTCAGGTAATGATATTTGTGGGTTAGTTATAGTTAACAAAATATCATCTGCATAAAACAGTATCTTTTGTTGTCTATTGCCAATACTAGTTTTGGGATTATTTTGAATGTAAATTGCCAGGGGCTCTATCGCTATGACAAATAATAATGGGGACAAGGGGCAACCCTGTCGAGTCCACCTATGAAGTGCATTTATTCATCATTCACCACCTATGGACCCATTTTATAAATTTTTTGCCCATAAAAAATCTAGACATAACATCAAACATATAACTCCACTCCACCCTATCGAACGCTTTTTCGGCATCCATCGCTACTAAGATTCCAGGTAGAAGATTACGATCAAGGTGGTGTATTGTATTAAATAATCTTCTAGTATTGCAGTATGAGTGGCGGCCTTTTATAAACCCGGTCTGGTCTGAGTCTATGATGTCCAGAATTACATGCTCGAGGCGTTTAGCCAAAGTTTTTGCAAGGACCTTTAAGTCTACATTTAACAAACTGATTGGTCTGTAAGAGCTGCATTTCTCTGGATCCTTTTCTTTTTTGTGTATTTCGGTAATATTAGCTATATTCATATAATTAGCGAGTTCAGATGCTTGAAAAGAGGTGTTGATAGCTTTCAACAGGTATAGGCTTATATTATCATTCATAATCTTAAAAAATTCCACTGGATACCCATGAGGTCCTGGAGGTCTTCTAGGAGTTCTTTTTGTGTATTATTTATTTTAGGAATGCAAAGATCTTTGAAAAAGGTATTTTCTGATTTACTTTGTGTATTTATATCTGAGCTATATAATTTTTCGCAATATTGTCTAAATGTCTCACTTATTTTCTTATTTTCTGTTATTCTGCATCCCGAAGGATCTTTAATTGCTGAAATGTATCCTTTTTATGGACATCTTTTTAACTAATCTAGCAAGAAACAAATTTATTACCCATTTCAAAAAATCTTTGCCTAGCAAATAATATATTTTTATCTGCTTTCCTGGTAAGAAGTTGGTTTAATTGGACTCTAAAAGATTCAAGTTCAGCAAGGGGTTGGGCTGATTTTGAGGAATGAAACTCTTTTTCTATTATGTAAATTCTCTTTTCAAGTTTCATTTGCTCAAATAATAATTCCTTTTTCTTTTTACTATTGTAGGCAATTATCATTCTGCTCAGAAAAGCCTTGTAAGCTTCCCATAATGTTCTCGGGTCCATTCCATTCGTATCATTACTTTGAAAATATGCCTTTGTCTGCTCTTTTAAATAATCAACAAATTTCCCATCTAGGAGATGGAAGGGATTAAGTTTTCATATCCACGATTGATAATTAGGTGGAGGTGGTGACATAGTAACGGTTACAGGTGCATGATCTGATAGTTATTTGGGCCTATATTAGATTTCTCAGCCAAACTTACCATCAGGTTAGAGAAAAATATATAATCGATACGTGCGCCGGTTTGATGGGGGTAGGAATAAAATGTGTAAGCCTTAACAGTGGGATTTAAGAAACTCTATATATCAATCAGACCTTGTTCCTAACATGAAGTTTTAATAATATTAGCATTTTAAGGAGCTATGGCAACTGCCGGTGATTTGTCCATATCTGGATTAAAATCACCCCCCAGAATTACATTGTTGCAGTCAAGATATGCTATTTAAGTAATCTTCATCATATATGTTTGGGGCATATATATTTGCTATCACAACCTCCTCTCCATAAAATAGGCCCTTTATTATGACTGTTCTACCTTCTGTATCAGAATAACTCGTTTGTATTTGGAAGGGTAAATTTTTGTGGATCAATATTATTACGCCATGCTTTTTGGACGAAAAGGATGAATAATAAAGTTGGCCAACCCAGTCTCTTCCAAATTTCTGATGTTCAAGGTCATTCAAATGGGTTTCTTGTAATAAAGCAATATTAATTTTATCCCTTTTCAAAATATTTAAGATCTTCCTCCGTTTAACAACATAGTTGACACCCAAGTACCTATCCTTATGTTAGATTTATAAGTACTACTCATTGATAATTAAATTACCAATTAAATGTATATGTATTAATTGTTTTAAAATGTATACACTGGAAAGAGAAAAGTAAAAAGCATAACAGTAAGCCACAACCGCCTGAAACACAAAAACTAACAAAACCAAGAAACCTGCGTGAAAACAGAACTGTGCAGGTGTACAATAAACTCAACCCGGAACGAAAACGGGAGATAGAACAATATAGAAACACACAAAAAAACGTGTTTGTTAACCACATTCGTCGACTGATCTTCTCAGAGATAAACAGAGGAACAGAAAGCAGAGAGGTAACAGCGTGGTATATATATATTTATTTCATTATATATATATATATATATATATAATAAAAATAATAACTGAAATTGAAATATTATTATTTGTGCAGACTGCAATACCATATCATTTAAGTAAGGCATAATTGACAGACACCAATTAATTATTTAAAAAAATGATGCAGTAACACAATAAAACAGCCCTATACTGTAGTATAATTTTTATTGATTCTGCATGCTAAATTTAATTGTTTTCATTAAAATAAGTTTATTCACTGAACTTTGTTTTCGTGGCATGATCTATTGCAGATTTTCCTAATTGTCACAAACAACTAGCATTTAGCTACTCATTAGTTGTTAAATGTTAGTAAAATGGTCTCTTCCTGGCCAAATGTGTGATTCTTAACCAAAATAAGCTGTGGTGTGGATGGGACTTTCTGCTGTTTAGTCAAAAAAATGTGTTTATGTGTGACTAACCTCTGCTTTGCAAACATGTTGCATTACCTGCATTTTAAGCAGCTGTGAGGCGCAGATCTGGACCCTCGTGTGGCTGAAGCTCATTCGTTATTTTCTCCTTGCATGCGCTGTCGAGAGAGTCCTGTGATAAAGCATGAGTTTGCCTAAAATAGCTTTTTAGGGCAGAAATGCCGACATATAAGGCAATTTGCAGCTTAGGGAACATGAACTGCCAGCACACATTAATAGATATGAAGCTATAGCTTTCAGAAATTTTAGTAATAGATGGTCCGCTGCTTTGAAGCATCTGAGCACGCAAATACACCTGCCGTCTGATGGATTCATAATGAATGAGACGTGCACTACTACATGTGCATTTTTAAATTATATTTAATAATTAAATATGCATAATGTAATTTACAAATCGGGTATTTTTTCTCTCACTGTCAGATATGGATGTGGACCTATGGAATCACTATTTACTTCATTCAGAATTTTTTTACACAAAATAATAATTAAAATAAATAAATAAAGCTAATTACTAATTAAGTTTTAACTAATTAATTAAATAATAACAAATTAATTTTTTGAGATGTAAACTTTAGATATAACTCCTCATTTTGAGGAAAAAATTGGCCTTTTTTTTTTACCATAAAAATGTACTGTGACTTTTTATCTCTCAATGTTGACTTATAAATAAATAAATAAATGATTTTTCATGCATATCTGTCATATCTTATGATATGGATTTGCTGTGCTTGCAATACTTGCAATATTGCCCTGTTATGCAGCTTGATAGCTCACTCTGAGCAATTGTTTCATGTAAAAGAGCTTCAGAAAATCACATATGGAACAGCATGAAAGTGAATAATAAAAAAAATGAAATGATTCTTTTAAACTGATGCTTAAAATCAAATGCATTTGCTGCACACCCGATGCGTGTGCAATATGTTGCATCAGCTGAAGTCCTGCTGATGTTTATTTTAAATATAAACACCGTTCATTAGGTACAGTAAGTGCATTTTTTGAGTGTTTTGTGAAGGCGCTTTCCTCTTATTCTGCATGAAGCTAATTAGATTAATTATCTGACACGTCTCTCTTTTCACTTTTTCCACTTGGGCTGCATAATTAAGTGTTGATTTTATTTTTGTTTTTGGAAAATAAATGCTTACAAAACCCATATAATACTCATTAAAACAATCATTCTGTTCCTCGGAACACAACCAGCAATTAGCGTGATCAACCTGATGTACAATAATTGCTCTTATCGCCGTTTATTGTTTTGCTGGCAGACAAAAATCTAATCCAGTGTTGGCAAAGTTAAAAAAAGACACCAACATTTATTTTAGAGGAGCTTTGCCTTTGCTGTGTGATGCTCGTTAGCCATCATAATCGTAAGGTCAATGATTCGGCTTTGCAAAACAGACCTTTGACTTGCAGCTAACAGTCGGGCGACCCCTTGCTGCTCTGTTTTCTTCATGAAGCACTAATGTTTCAAAGCAGCTTCACAAAATAGAATATCTTCAGTTCGCAAACATTTCACATTTTGCACAGTTGTATCACATTATGTATCATATTTGCTAATATTGTGCGTGTGTTTGGTCAACAGCTGAGGACACGTGTGGAGGGACCTTCCGAGGCTCCAGTGGAACCATCTCCAGTCCAGACTTTCAGAAGGACTATCAGAGCAGTGGCGAGTGCACGTGGACCATCCTGGCCGATCCAGGAGACACCATCTCGCTGGTCTTCACTGAATTCCAGATGGACAGCAAACTCGACTCTTTAGAAGTCGAGGGATCTGATCCACCAACAATATGGTGAGCGTGATATTGGACTGGAATTCTTTATTCTGCGTTCTGCGGTCAGTTATTGTTGCAGGATTTCTGCAGGTCTAAAAAAGTCTTAAAGGAACAGTTCACCCAAAAAGGAAAATTCTGTCAGCGTTTATTCACCCTTGAGTAGTTCCAAATCTCTTTCTTTGTTCTGGCGAACACAAAAGAAGATATTTTGAAGAAAGTTTGTAACAGGGCTGTTTTGGGTCACAATAGTATTTTTTCCCTACAATGAAAATCAATGGTGACCCAAAACAGCCTGCATACAAACTTTCGTCAAAATGTCTTTCAGCAGAACAAAGAAGGGTGAATAAATGGTGATAGAATTTTCATTTTTGGGTGAACTGTTCCTTTAAATCAGAGCAGAAAGTCATAAATTCAAGTAATGACATTAAATGTTTCTTGCTCAGTATTTTTGTCTTGTTTTTCAGTACAGACATCTACATGTGTTTAGAACAAGATATATTTACTTGATGCAAGTGTAAAATGTCTTGAAAAAAAGTTTTTTGATTACAGTTTTTTTCATTTGGTCACAGTTTTTGCCATTAACGACAAACCTGTTAACTGTGACTTTTGAAACAATAAACTAATAATTTGCTGCTTATTACTAGTTCCTGTGGTAGTTAAGTTGATGTGTTGGGTAGGATTAGGGATGTAGAATATAGTCATGCAGAATATGTGCTTTAACAAACAGCCAATATGTTAATATTAGGCATAAATGCAACAAGTTAATGGTGAGAAATGCTTAAAAGAAGAACTAGGGTATGTAAACTTGTTTTCTGTTTGAATAAGATTGATTCTTTGAGCCCACTGGCAGGTATTTTTTCTTGTTTTAGCCATATAAGCTTACTTCATTTTGATCAATTTTGACCATAAGACTTATTTTGTTTTTCACTTCAATGTATCTTGATTTTAAGAGTCTTGAGACGTTTGCACAGGAACACAAGACGAATATATTGAGTAAGAACAGCACTTTTTTTGCAGTGTGTTCAGAAGGTACAGTAAATCTCTTTCTGTAGTCTATATTCTAGTGGTCAGGAGCATAGCTATTCAAACCTATCAAAAAGCATTTTTTTCTTTTTCTTTTTTTTGTAGAATGAATTAAAAAGTAACAGATAATGGATTTCAGACTGAAGTTTCAAACTATAACCTCATTGTGCTCCTCAGACATTTACATAATGACGTATTGTGTTCCTTTAAGTGTGTTCCTTAAATTTTCTTTACTTGGTCGTATGTACAGTATGTGTATGTATGTATGTGTGTGTGTGTGTGTGTATATGTATGTATATATATATACAAGTATGTACAAACCATGTTTATCATAATAATTAATGTTTTTTTTTTTTACCTTCCGTAGTTTTAGGCATTGTTTTTTGAGGATGAGGGCATGTCAACCAATTTGTGCACATTGCCATTGGTAAAATTTGACTGACTTCTACAAAGTTACAGGCGAATTTGCTAAAATAGGCAGTATAATTGGATGCACAGCCTTTGACATTGTCAACAAAAGATGTGGAAAGCATTTTGTTTTCCTTTTTAAAAGTCTGTCTGTTTTGTTATCCTAACTATACCTGATTATATACTTAGTTGTATTGCATTATTTGCATTTATCATTGTTTTTCCCTGCTGTCTACAACAACCCACCAGTTGATAATCACCGATTCCAGCTCAAATCGATATCTCATACATTTTTTCATAAATAGCTGCATAACTGCATTACTGTACTTTAGTCCCTTTGTTTCTTTTCCTTCCCACACAGTGGTTCAGATTGTCTCCAGTCTGTTCAGGATTAATGTATGCATTGATAATTTCATAGGATTCAACATCTTAATTTCAAAGTGTGGAAATGATTTTGAGTATGACAATCGAAGGAGTGAAAATGTGCGATTTATGTGTTAGATTGTCCAAAGAAACTACTCAGAATGTGCCAAAACTTCCATCAAACCTCTGAAATGACTGCATGAGCTTGTGAGAGTCTTGAGGAAGAAATAAGAACAGATGTCTTTAACTTGATTCGATGCAGCCTGCATGACTCTGCAAATCCACAGATTTCAGTCTTGGCACTGGAAAGCACAGCATACTCGGCATTAAACTCAACCGCTGATGCTAAAACGACAGTTAAACACTGTAAGTGCATGTTTAGAGCGCAGGGAACAGCATGGAGCAGTATTCTGGCGTGGTGGTGATGACCTTGCTTGTCGGTTGCTTCATTGATTCGCTTAAGTCATTTCTATAAGCAACATGACAAATGAAGCCAAGTTTTGTTGGAGCAGAATGAACTTCTCCCCTCTAATATTGTTCAAGCCAAACAAACAAATCAATGTTTTTGCCGGAATGACCTTTATGTAATTCTACTATACTTTCTGTGTATGTTGGAAAGGGCAAAAACAACAATCTTGTAAGTTACAAATCACTCAGAGAGGGACGAACAAAAGCCATTCCTCTTTCTCTCCTCCACTGAAAGAGTGTTCTGCGTTCGGAAAAGTATATTACATTTCTTTTTGTCTTAGATGGAACATGCTACAGGACTTAAATGAGACACCTGGGGCCACGTTTTGCAAGCATAACTGGGTCAGTATTGTGTTTGTACTCGTGCATCGTCAGTTTCTGAGCACAGATCAGACGTCATTCAAACCACAAGGTCAACACTCAAGCATATTTTGGGAATATGAACCAGATGTGTCTGCGTTTCTTTGTATCGTCGTGATGATGAAAATCTTTTTATTCTTAGATGAAGACAAATGGCATGTTCTTGTTAGGGTTATGCATCATTTAAAGCGAGCGGTTTTCCTCTTTTTCCCCACACAGACCGCTCGGAGAGACACGACCGAATGAAGTGTTTTGTATCGGTTGGCTCCTCAGAGGTTTTACACGCTCGCCGTCACTGCGGCTGCCCGCTGCATACAAGATTTGTCCCACTTCCCTGCGCCACACTGCCTGGAAATAAATAAATAACCCCACGCACTCACGCAGATTGTGTTGCATGCTGGGAGAAGGTTAAAAGCAGACAGCTGCATGGACTGTCATCATTATTTTGCAATGGTTCTTTTGTGATAGTATTATCTTTTTATTGTCTCTTGGATCAGAGACATGTTCAGAATCAGTTATTACTGAAAATCAGAGGCTATAAAATGAATTTGTTCATTCATTCATCTATCTGTCTGTCTGTCTTCAATGTCTATCGCTCTATTGTTCTATTTATCTTTATATCTCTTGTTCTATTTTATCTGTCTGTCTGTCTGTCTGTCTATCTATCATTATCGTTTTGTCTGTCTTTCTGTTTATCTATCTATCTATCTATCTGTCTATCTGTCTGTCTATCTGTCTGTCTTTCTATCTTCTATCTGTCTATCTGTCTGTCTGTATG
>JAUMHE010000068.1:19316100-19346347 GCA_032359235.1 Enteromius mattozi | reverse complement strand
TATCTATCTATCTGTCTATCTGTCTGTCTATCTGTCTGTCTTTCTATCTTCTATCTGTCTATCTGTCTGTCTGTATGTCTTCACTGTCAATTGCTCTATCATTCTACCTTTCTATCTCTTGTTCTATTTTATCTGTCTGTCTTTCTGTTTATCTATTTATCTATCGTTCTATCTAATGTTCTATCTACCGTTTTATCATTCTAACGTTCGTTCTGTTGTTCTATCTATTGTCCTTTTATTCTTTTTATCACTCTTTTGTTCAGTCTGTTGTTTTGTCTGTCATTCTCTCTATCATTCAATCTATTGTTCCCTTTATTGTTTTTTGTTCTATCTACTGTTTTGTCTGTCTTTCTATCTATCTATTCTTTCTATCTTCCGTCTGTCTGTATATCTATCCATCTATCTAACTCTATCCAGGTATCCATCTGTCTGTCTAGTAGTAGTACTTGCACACGTGTGTTTCATGTTTGTAGCACACAGTACAGGACAAGTTATATGACAAAATGAATATTTATTGGTAGGAGTTTGTTTAAATCCTTAACTCTAAGTGTGACTGATATTAATAGAGATGCTTGACTTTGCTCTGCCAACAATGCTGAATGCATATTGGGACGGGTGCTTCAGAGCCTGTACTCCCTGAGATAAGCTATTTGGCTTGTGTGGTCTGAAATAACAGATGTGTATTGCGAAATTTTTGCCCTGAAGGTGAGTTGTACAAGCGCCTGAGAATTAGGACCAATAAAAGGGTAACCACCGGCAAAGGCCAGATAACATTATCATTATGGAGAACATAATGTGCATTTCTGTATTAATAAAGTGTGAGCACGTTTGACTACAGATCCAGCTCTGACTACAGCATTAACTGCATCTGTTCTATTGTCTGCTGACCCGCTGCACAAACACTAGCACAAAAATAGATAGTAATTGAAAAGACACAAATAAATCCAAACACCAGTGGAATGCTGGAAATGGATCCAGCTTCTCTCTCTTACTCCTGCCTGCCTGCCTGGAGAGAGAGAATAAAGAGGTGAAGATACAGTGAGACTAACAAACTGGATTTGTACGTTTTCAATCCTAGGTTCTTGTGGATGGTTGAGAAGCCATCAATGGCATCATCTGGTTGCTAGGGTATTTGGGTGATTTTTTTTTTTTAGTGGTCAAAAGAGCCCACCACGACTCTCTGAAATACTGGTCACTTGAAATGACTCACTCCTCCTTCGCTATTCCTGAATGGAGTCTGATTGCAGCCAGACAATGAAATGATAAAACGATAGAAAAAAAATTAAATAGAATGAAGGCTAGACTGAAAGAAAGAACAATACATAGAATAAATGACAGATAGATATATTGCTAGATAAATAGAATATAAAGAACGATAGGAAGACAGATACAGAATGAACATAAAAACACAAAATAAATATTTATTTTGTGACAGTCACAAAAGTTTTCATTTTATTTAATTTTTTTATGAAAACACGATGTAACAAAAAAAAAATCACTTTTGGTTCCTCTGCAAATCTGTGGTTTTACTTATTATTGTCGGCATCAATATTTTGGTAAATATTAAGAATTTTGTCTGTCATTAATTATGAAACATTGATTTAGTACAGATAAGTTTTTGTACTGATTTTGTGTGTTTTGGCTTTTGCAAGGATGAGAACGTTCTAGAAGCTTCTTTAACATTCCTGATTGCTCATTTATTCCAAAATAATAACTCAAGGCAGTAACTATTTATTTAAATATATATTTTATTTGTGAGCTTATGTTCAGCTATTATCATTTACGTTAACATGAGACATGCCCACTTGTTGGTATTTTCCATGTGGTTTTGAATGAAGATGCACATTCATTCTTTGCCACTAGGTTCTGCTATTGTAGTGCTAAAATTTCCCTGATAACATTGTACACAAAGCAGCACTTCACTCACAAACACTACTTTTTCAGGAGTTACAGGTGCGATGAAGTGAAAATCAGGCCAATCACCACATGCAAGGGAGGGGTTTTGAAAAATGAATCATTAGGAGTCATTGAGCAAATAAGGTAAAAAGAAATGCCTATTATAAGACAATGAAAGTGATTTTTGACCTTGCATGCATGTCAACCTGTTGTTGGGGACTCCCAAAAATATGAACTTTTTATAACACATAATAGCGGCACTTTAATGATGCACAAAAAATGGCATGATCCAGCATATCAAACTTCATAAACTACTACTACTAATAAAAGCAAAACAGTTTTATGGTTTTGGGGTAGGCTTTTAAGACTTGGGCTAGTAATTAACCACCTTACAACCATCTAGAACACTTTAGCAGCAACATAAAAGCACCAAGCAACAGCACCCTAGTATCTTGACTCATAGCTGTGAGTTTTAGTGTTGTGTTTGTGAAACCAGCAGATGACGTGGGGGTCATTGGTCAACGTCGCTGGTGCCAAAATTGAAGTGGGTCTCAAAATGCTTTTACCGGTGTGTAGGGAACTCAAAGTCAATCTGGCATCTTTCAGGTCAGTTTGTGGGCTGGATCCAGGCTTTAACGTGGGTTGATGTCTTGACGTTTTACAAATGTGCAAAAAAAAATCTCTCGTTTGCCCTTTTCAACATTACAGAACTGACAAGTGTTTGAGACTCAAGTATGAACTGTGTTTTTCTTCAAAAAGCGATTCCACTGTCGGATCTCACTTGAATAATTGCAGAGCCGCCTATGATTGACAGACAGCGAGGCCGAGTGGGTTCGAGTTCATTGCAGTCGTTCTGGAAAGTCTGTGATGGCTGACATGGTTTAGCCTTGAAATACTTTTGCCCTGTGTTACTATAGACTTCCACTGTCACAGCCGATTGACTGTTATGAAGTTTAAAGTTATGGTCTAGTCCTTGAGATGTTTGCAGATGGGAAGAAACAATAGATCGAATGTTACTGGCAAACAGCTGATGGCTGTTTTCACGTCATTTGCATCTTAGTAAACAGCACAGTCATTTATAAAGGTCACATTTTATGACAATACTTCCTCCATTTAGCCTGCTTCAGATAAGCCCACTGCACCTTATAATATCATAAAAAAATACATTTATGCATTTGGCAGATCCTTTTATCCAAAGCAGCTTACATTGCATTCAAAGCATAAAGTTAATGCATTCTCTGGAAACTGAATTCATGACCTTGCCATTGCAAAAAATATATTTTTATAATATGTGATGAAGGATTTATATTAAATAAAAATAAATTTTTAATTTATGAAATCTTTAGTTTTGTTAGTATATTGTACTGACAGTAAATAAATACTTGAGGGAATTTAAGTCTACTTTTGCATCCAGAGATGCTTTTGAGTGTGTAGGAGAAACCTGCTTACTGCAGTACCCATTTAGAGAGGTGTTGCATAAGAGGGCAACACTTACAAAATATTCTATTTATTTATGTGCTCTTTGTTTTGTTTTTTTCCCCTGTTCAAATCACTTCCTCTCAGCATGAGTTTAGCAGCTGTCAGTGTTATTTTGCCCACAGAAAAAAAAAGTAAACTTTCATAGCTCAGCATTCTTCTTGTCAGTTAGGTTTTGCAAGTATCAACTTAATCTCCAATCTTGAATTTACTTAGTAGAAATAGAATTGTTGACATCCAGTAAGAGTAAAGCACTACAAAATGAAGCGGATAGCTGCTCAGATCATTATATTTTGATAAGAAAACGTATTGAAATTTGAACCATTTATAATTTTCCTTTAAGACAACTTAAGATTCTTTTGAGCAGAATAAATAAAAGTGCTCAATATAACTTCCATGCCTGAAATTGACAATTTTTTTAAATGATGCAATGTGTGCCATTTTATTGATGATATGATACTTTGTGTTATTAAAGAACAAGCTTTGAGAACTATTTTGTAGATTTTTGTCTTTCCCAGATCAAATTGGAGCTGTATTGATTGTACAGTGTTTCACAGCGGTGTTGCAAGAGAACGGACTTGATATAAAAAGATAACTGTAAGCAAATAGTTTGATGTTTCTGCATCTTCTTCACAGGTTATCAGGAATTAATATTCCTGTGCCAATAGTCAGCAACAAGAACTGGCTACGACTTCATTTCGTCACAGACAACAGCCATCGGCATAAAGGATTCAGTGCTCAATATCAAGGTGCATTTAAAATATACATTTCTGGTAATAGTTCTTATGTTTCTGGGAGTTACTTAAAAAATTAAGTCCAGGTCATGTTCAACATAAAAAAAAAAAACAACTCTTTTATGGGATTCACCCTGTAGCTCTAAGTAAAATTACATGCAGGCTACAATATCCGAAAAATCTTTAATCACAATGTTAATCCTAATCAGATGATAATTACAATAAATTACTTGATATCTTATAATGAGGAATGGAAGATGACCTGTCAAAAGTTAAATCAAAGCATGATCCATGACTTATTTTCAATTAATTTGATTGGAAGCAAATCTAAGAGATGAATTCCAGAACTCGAATAGGAGCAAAAATAAGAGAATTATATTTTCACACACAGTGTGTGACTCAAAGGAACTATTTTGTCACATTTTGTTAAATTGTTTTTTAATTAACTAACTTTATTAGATAAACTGTCGCTCACTTAATTTTGCAGGAGGCTTTTTAAATCTCACCTACACGGAATGAAAATGTGCCTAATTTTGTTTGTTTTCTTTTGCTGAGCAGTGAAACGATCTGGAGATTTTAAATCAAGGGGAGTGAAATTATTACCTGGAAAAGACAACACAAGTAAATTTTCAATAAGTAAGTGTGTTTCTTTCTCTTTGTAAAATTAAATACACACAGTCACTTGTTGAATGCTTATCTGAATGCGTTTTTACAAATTAACAGTGCTATTATGTAGGGTGGGTGATAAGATCTTATATATCATGATATGAGTCACAAGAACAATACATATCACTATATACTAGATATATATTGCATAAAATAAATTTTTCATGATTTGTGAATTTTCATTATACTCTTCCCCTGGTTGCACAGATAAGTCTTTTAAGCCTAGTCCTAGACTAAATGCAAATCTGAGCTATTTCAGCTGGAAAAAAAACTTGCACTGTCAGTGCTTTTGTTTTGTCTTAAGATGCACACCAGTAATGTTTTTTTTTTTTTTCTGAGGCATGCTTATAAGAATTACTTAAATGTCCTAATTGAACTATGGCCTAATCCTGGCTTAGTCTATATGAAAATGGTATCTCAAAAAAAAAAAACTAATACCAGCATAAAAAAACTCTCAAGCCTAAAGCAGTCAGTGATAAAATAAGAACAAACTAATTAATTGCAGACAATAGAGCAAAGATGTAAATGAAACAGATCTATGTGGAAACACTTAAGGCACTAGAAACAAGAATGACTAAAAACACTGTGTAAATTAAATCAGTAAAGATTTATCACTATTGAAGTTATAAAAGTGATTCAGTCAATAGAAGTGAGAGATTTTCTCTCATTTATTGTTAAATAAACATAACTAACATTACTAACTATACAGCAGGTGACCGTCGACCTCAGAGAGTTAAGTTGCTGTCACTTTAAGACAGAATGCACTAATCTACTTTACAGACACGCATGCATTTTCTTTCTCAAATGTTTACTTTCACTTAAGACCTATTGACTGTGTTTATGAGCATACTTGCAAATATGGGTATTTGAAGTGTGTATGACCATTCCAGACACCAAAAGAACTCAGTTCAGTGCTCATCCTATGTATTATAATATTAAAAGTGTGTGCACATGTTTTGGAGACAATGTAAGGGCACACAGCTAAATTTTAAACATTTAAACTTTTAACTATAAACCATAGTGCTTAAAGGTGCTGTATGTAAGTTTTGGACTCTACTAAAGAAAAAAAATGCCATAATATGTCCAGATATTGAAGAAACATGCTAAGTTAACATAGTTTTTATCTGAAAAAGAATGCTACAGTCACTTATTCTCTTTTGAAAATGTGTGTTCTGGCACAGAATGTTGGTCTCTGTTTTGGTTTGTGAAACCTGCCCACTGCTAGTTTACCCAATTGGATTTGGCAGCCCGGGTTGCCAGTTGGAGGAAAACATTGCATATATAATTTCATTCATTGTCATGTGCGCTTGTTCCTGTTGGTGTCATCAGTCTGGCAACCTGTGAGTGAGCGTTATGTCTGAGAAGGAGGGTTCAAGTGAAAAAATCCCTTTTCAATATTTTGAATTGGGACTGCAATACCTAGTTCAACCATCAGGTGTCAATTCTACATACAGCACCTTTAAAACTGTGATATAGATAATAGTCTAGTTTATTATGTCTACCGGTTTATCGCACACTATTATGATATATCAGATGCTTATGGTATTTTGATTTAACAATTCAAGTAATGGTTAGTATGACTGAAATCTTGTTTTATACAGTATCAGGGATTTTGAAAGGGATAGTTTACCCAAAAATGAAAATTCTGTCATTATTTACCCTCAAGTTGTCCCAAAACTATATGATATACCTTATGCTGAGTAGAGAAGATGATGTTGGTAACCAAGCGGTTGCTGATAGCCAGTGACTTCTAGTGTTTTTTTGCCTGTATTATTGAAAGTCAATGGCTACCAGCAACCGTTTGGCAATTTACTAACAAATGATGACAGTATTTTCATATTTGGGTGAACAATTTTTTGTGAAAATATATTTTGCTGCCATAAACAACCAATGCCCCCCCCACCCCCCCACCCATGTAACTCATTATGTAGGCTTGTTGAAGTAGAAAGCAAGCAGCTTTAAGACCTGCTCTCCAGTGCTGCTGCATGCAATGCGTAATTATGCCTGTTAATACTGTTGCTCTAATGTCATAAAAAGCTCTTCGCTGCTTAATTTCTTTCAGATGTGCATCCCTGTTAATTGTTTAATATTCCGTAGATGATCTACACCTTCAAAGCCCATGATTCATAAAGCACGAACAATGCCACATATTTGTAATCCTCTCGCTTTCCATTTAGCAAATGGATCAAAGGAAATTAGAGCATCCAACGAAACCGAAATCTGCATTTTGATTAATTGAGCTTAGCTTGACTTACAGGTCCCTCACCCACAGAAGCTCCTCGGAAGAGAATGTCAAATCTGTGAAGCGAGCGGTTTCAGAAGGGCACACAGGTGGCTGGATTTCACTCCAGCTGAGTTTAATTACTGGCCATCCAAACCACCGGCCTAACCTGGATCCCGCACAATGCCGATCGCTATCTATGGAAATGATTTGTGCACGCTGCGAAAGTGAACAAGTCCTTTTTTATGGCTCCATGTGCACCGGCGTCGAAATGAAACGTCGAATGATTCATTTCACCCTCGACAATGTAGCACTCCAAACACTTAATTACAACTGGATAGAATTTTTATGAGCCTCTATTTCACAGTGCCTGCATCGTGCATTCGGAAATATGAGTTACGAGTGAATTATCGGGCCTTATTCAGGACCCCGGTCTGCTGCCAAACACCCCTTTCTAAATGCTTCCCTTAAATTATCTGCATAACGTCGCCTCCTGCGGTAATTATCCTGAGCTAACACCTATTTATGGACGAGATATTGCGCCAACTTCTCTTTTGATTGAGGATGAAGGTCTGTGTGTGATAACCGAGGCTGTGATGGTTTTGTGTAGGCTTAGATCTCCATATGCTCTTTCTTCTCCCACAGTGAATGAAGGGATGGTCAAACAGGTCTCTAACTTCTGCCCGGACCCCGGGGAACCGGAGAACGGCAAACGCATTGGCACTGATTACAGGTAGACAGGCTGTTCACACGGACACATGCATGCAGTTTTGTTTGAAGGGATTGACGGGGCGATTGTGATGCCATGCAGTTGTGATAGTATAGCTCATGAATATTAATTAGGCCATGCACGTATAGTTTAACACGTGTAGTTTGCTCATAAACAGAAATATTTAACTGATTCTGAACAGAAGTTGAAACTGAAATGTAAACGGTAACATTGAAGTATCAAAATTGAAAGAAAAAACAGTTAGCAACAATTAAAGTTTGTTTTGACATGTTGCCATTATATTGCATGTTCTATTTATAGTTTATTTTGTTTGCTTAGATATTCATATTTTGCTTTGCTTAAATGTTGTTTTAGCAAAATATTAATGTAATGTTATGTATTAATTAATATTAACTTTTAATCAAATAATTTAGAATAAATAATATTTCATTTTTGTATTGTCTAAGATATGAATAATGTTTGCAAAATATTAGGATAAATATAATTTTATGAGAAAGCAAAGAAAAAACATTGAATGTGATATTTAATATAATTTACAGTATATGCAAATATATAATATTTTATTTGCTGCCATGTCTTTTTAAAATATTTAGCAAAAATATTTTCATTAAGTAATTTAATCACTTAAAAGTTACTTTGCTTTAACATTGCACATTTAATTTTGTATTTTCTTTTTTATTTGGTTAAATATGAATATTTTGCTTTGCTTGAATATTATTTCAGCTAAATATTAAGTATTATTTCAGCAAAACCGACATGTTTATTTTCTATAAAGTTAAAGTTAAGTATATCAGTTTTATTAAATTAACAAAAAAACCTTCATTTTCTAAAATATTCTATATGTATATATGGATAAATATTTAAAAATCAAATATGGATGTTTGCTAGCCAAGTTAAATATATTGATTGTTGTATTAAAGCAAAATAATTCTATTTTAGCATGTATGCAGACATGCATTTTGTTTGGATATGTTGTTGTTGTTTTTGCAAATATTTAGCAAAATTAAGAATGTAAATGAATGTTAATTAATTACTTAATTTAATATTAGTCTAGCATAAATATTTATAATATGATCTTACATGTAATCTTATTATATTACTGACACTCTGACATTCTGATCGCAGTCACAATGACCATTTACAAACTATTTAGAAATGAATAAATTACATACATACATAAGTTGGGATGAAATTGTTGATGGAATTAAGAAATGGGAAGATTCCCTGAAGGATGTCTATGCCTAGGTGTTTCAGTAGCAGTAAAATCCCTGATTATATTCCTGCCTGACATTTGCTCTGACATGAGGCCGTGACACGCAGCGCTGATCAATCTGTCGGCACGTGTGGGAGGCACTCGAAAAGAATTCCTTCATTGATTCTCAGGCTTTCGTATTTGTTCTCTCTTCAACACGGCAGCATCGGTGCAACGGTTCATTTCACGTGTGACGGGGACCACGTGCTTCAGGGATCCAAGAGCATCACGTGTCAGAGGGTTGCAGAGGTGTTCGCGGCCTGGAGTGACCATAGACCAGTCTGTAAAGGTTAGACCGCTGCCTTTAATAAACCCTGCTCTGAGCAGGATTAGAGCAAACATCACATCCACCGATGTCTCAGAATATCTCCGGTCAATACTATTGAATCTTGGTACTGATTACAACTGTTTTAAAAGAATATTTTACTCAGATGTGGAAAAATGGACTTCCTGTTGTTCTAAAAATGGTATTTCCTTCTGCAAAAACCCATTTTTCATACAGCAAATGTTATTAAGTGGATATAGTTATTTACTGCTAAGTGCAACATGATTCATGTGAACCAATGGTGAACCAATGACGTCTGAACCTTTTGCATTTTGTAGTGCATCTTTTTTTTTTTTTGGACATGATTATGAATAAATGCTGAAAGAAAATCTTCATTTTGATGAATCTATTCATTTAAAGTTTTCTAGTCCAGAAAACCTTTTTTTGTGTATGTTAGTCTTCTCCAATTCATTATAAATGACTACTTCTTTTTTTTCTCTCTGTTTTGCAGCAAAAACATGTGGGATGAACCTCTTCGGCCCTTCAGGAACGTTTACATCACCTAATTTCCCCATCCAGTATGAGAGTAACTCACAGTGTGTTTGGATTATCACCGCCAGTAACCCCAATAAGGTACAACAATAACCTGCACACACACTTCGCTCCATATCTGACTCAAACCCAATGCTTTTTATGAGCATGTCAACATCTTATATCTTAAAACGACATATTTCATAAAAAGTAGTTCCAGTATGGTTCTTTCATTTTTGTTGCTTTACAATATTAAAAGTAGTTTTATTTATTTAAAACCATGGTCAGTTTTTTTTAAAGCCTACACAGTGATTTAAATGTTCTTTTTTTAGTATGGTTACATTTGCCTCTGTTTTTAAGATGCATTTCTTTAGAGCTGCACTGTTGAAACATTTCATTCTATTTCATTTGCTTAAATACAAATATTTTTACTACATCTTAATTTGGCAAAAATATTTAATTTAAATATAAATTGAATATTAATTTAATGTTATATTTTCCATTTTATCAAAATCAAATATTTTTTAATCATTTAGTTTTTATTTTTGGCAAGTTATTTTTATTATGATTTAGCAAAAATGTTAATTAAATGCAATATTAATTTACCACAATTTATAGTAATAACAATAGCTGAAGTAAGTATTATTTATTTATTTATTTTTTGTTATATATATATATATATTTTATGCATTTACGTTCATGTAGTTTTTTTTCATATCTTCTGTTTTGAACTGTTAAACTTACATTTCTCAAAAATAAAGATCTCAGAAGGTCAATTTAGTAAAACATGTATTTATGAATGGATGAATGCATATATATGTAAAATATGCAATATTAATTTTGCAATGTTCAGATTTAATTTTGCATTGTGGTTTTTTTTTTTTATCTTAAAAGAAAACAAAGGCTTTTTAAAGTCTTTATCTAAAATTGCATATTATTATTATTATTTGTTTTATTTATTTTTTTGTTATAAAAAATAATTCCACCATCATAATATTTTTTTTTTTCAGCATTATTTATTTACAATATTAACAATAGACGTAGTAAACAAGCTATTTTGGCTTTTAAATCCATGATAATTTTTTGAAATATATTCATAGTTCATTAATGTTTTTGTTTTCAAGAGGTTTTGTTTTTTTAATTTACTTTTTGTGCTGTTAAAACATGCTGTTGTGAGCAGTTCCTGATGAGGTATCAATACCTCACATTGCTCTGATTCTTGTGCCTCATTGTGCAAGACAGATTAGAAAACATCATCTTCCCCTACAGCACCTCAAATAATGCAATTCTGGTTTAAAAATGCTGAAAAGATTCTTAACTGCTGTGTAAATGAAAGATGTACAATCTACAGTTGGTTTTGTGAGTCGACAGTTTCTCTTTCCATGAGCTCTTGGCGCAAACAGCGCGTTTCAGGCTTAGGTTTTTCATTTTTTGTACCCATTTTATGCCAGGCCATTAACAACCAGCAAATAGCTGATTCGTGTCCTCAATTGCTGCTAAATCTGAGCTTTACGCTGGTGAGAAATGCAAATGAGCTCTAACACACATAACATTATTACCTCATTTATCTTCACCCGACGGAATTGCAAAGTTCAAATTTTATTGCGTTTTCCACAGACCCATTATTAGAGACCCATGGGCAGCTCATTGGCATTATTATTGTGTTAACACAATAAATGAAGTTAATACATGAACTTAAAGGGACAAAGCAGGACTTTCTTTTGGTTGCCTGATTGTGTTCATTAGCAAACCACTAATAATATGAGTGTAAGTGCTGTAAGACATTTTTTGTACATGTGGACCGCCTGTAAGCTGTGGGCACAAATATGGATGATTCTTCAATAAGGTGTAGGTGTTTAAACTTCATCTTATAGAACAATTCTGTCATTATTAAAAAACTAATGACCGTTTAGAGTAAAATGCCTTTTCCATTGCATCTCAAATTATGTATTGTAATGCAAATTACAGTATGGCTAATTTCTTAGCTAGCATTTTATTTATCATGAATAGAAATACATACAGTATGTGACCCTGGACCACAAAACCAGTCATAAGGGTCAATTTTTTGAAATTGAGATTAATGCATCATCTGAAAGCTGCTGATAAATAAGCTTTCTGTTGATGTACGGTTTGTTATGTTTGGTCAGTATTTGGCTGAGATAACATATTTGAAAATCTGGTATCCGAGGGTGCAAAAAAAATCTAAATACTGAGAAAATCGGTTTTAAAGCTGTCTAAATAAAGTCCTCAGCAATGCATATTTCTAATCAAAAACAAAGTTTTGATATATTTATGGTAGTAAATTTACAAAATATCTTAACTGAACATGATATTTACTTAATATCCTAATGATTTCTCTGTATTGCTACAAATATAGCCGTGCTACTTATGACTGGTTTTGTGGTCCAGATATTATTCTTAATAGTATATAATAGCTTGATTAATATTTATTGAAAAAGTTTCATATTTATTACTTTCATGCAGCACAGTGCATTTTGTAATGCCTTTAAAGCCTTCCAAATGTTATGAAATATGTATACTAACATTCAGTTTTTTTAATGAATTAATTTTCAGCAAATGTGCATTAAACTAATTAAAGCTGACAGTAAAAACATTTCATAGTGTTACTAAAATGTTCTATTTCAACTAAATGTTATTTTGAACGTTTTCAACATAAATAATATAAGCAATGTTTCTTAAGCAGCAAATCAACAACAATGATTTCTGAAGGATCATTTGACACTGAAGAAGACTGGAGCTAAAAATTCACAGAAACAAATTACATTTCACAATATATTAAAATGAAAACTGTAAAAAAAAATTTAAATCAAAAAAGTATTTTAAATCAAATAAATGCAGCTTTGACCATCACGTAATTAGCTTTAAATTACATTTTAAAATGTATTGAAATAGAAAATGGTCATTTTAAATTGCAGTAGTATTTTACGGTATTGCTGTTTTTTTATCAAGTAAACGATCAAATAAATGCAGCCGTGGAGATTTGGTTTTAGTTCTTTGTTTAGATCAAAGTTTTATGAAATGTGTACAAATTCATGTTTTTTTCATATTTTGTCATTTATTTTTCATATTTGAATATTTAAAAGTCTGGTTCTAGGACAACATAAAAGAGAAGCGTTTAAAAAGCAGGCATGATGAAAACTTTCCAAGACTTTAACGTGACCTTCATTTGCCAAAGAGAAGCCAATTGTTAGCGTTAATAAAAATGAACCCGCGAGACACAGAAGTGACAGCCGTTGAAGAAGCACCCATATACCTTAAGTGCATGCTTCGCTCTTCAGCATGCCGTAAAGGTGCCAGAAGGCCGGTATTCATGGTATCTAGCTAAATGTGAGCAGCGGTGTCTCCAAACGCACACCGGGGGGTGATTATGCAAACAGGACGTTGTTAATGTACAAGTGAGCGTTTGAAATAACACAGGACGAGCAGAGCACGTCTCTCCAATGTTTACTTGCGAACTTGAGCCGCTGATTGAAAGCACTCTCAGAAATTTGTTTTACCCTCAACATTCATTGGACTGTGCAAATGATTTGCTGGATAATTGATGCATTGCCCCTGCTGAATTTTTTTTCAGTTATAGCGCCGTGGTTCAATAGGGCCGCAGAGGGTACGAGTAAATGAACTGAAATATACAGGCGACATATGCTGCAGCCAAGTGCTGGCCCCGGTGAGCTCATGAATATCATATTTATTGAGAATAGTGTGTATCATTTATATTTGATGATGTCTGAAGCGCTCTAGCACTGCGAAACTTAATTAAGACGGTGTGAAATGCACACTACTCATTCTCCGTAACAGAGAGCATATGGAGAAATCCCTCCGGTCAAGGTGCTTCATTGATTCGAGTGACGTTCCATTACAAAGACTTCTAACGCTAATTCAGTGATTTTGTTCCCGTCGCAGGTTATTCAAATCAATTTTGAAGAGTTCGACTTGGAGCTGGGATACGATACGTTGACTGTCGGAGACGGCGGGGAGGTTGGCGACTCGAAAACAATCATACAAGTGTAAGATTCAGAATTGTGCTCTTTTCTGTATTGCACAGATGCATCTTTAAATCAAGATGAATTTAGTTGAGAAGCAAAATACGCTAAAGAAATATGAAGGCTGTTTAAATGCAAGAAACGATGAGATTGAACTCCTTCCCCATCAGCAAATAGTTTTCAAGCCTCATTCAATTAAATGCATGCTTGGAATGAGAACTGTTTGCCAACAGAGAAAGAAAAGTAAACTTAATTCAAGGTATCTTATGCAATTTGGTTTCTCAAGTACATGTGTTTTCTTTTCAGAAACTTTTCAGTGTCAAATTATTCTTGTAGTCTTGAAAAATTAACATTGATCGTTGACTTTCATGTAGAATATTTTAAGGTGGCAATATGATCTTTTTTTTTTCTTTTTTTTCATTTAACTTTTTCTTCCAAGTCACAGTTAGTTTTACCCACCATATACCACGCACACAAACATATATAACATACATTTCACAATAAACAGTCACACAAGATTTCTATCTAATTAGTATTTTGTTTTCCAGTTATAACATCCTTAAATCAAGTTACATTTACCTGAGAAACCACATATGCTAAAGATATGCAAAGGTAATTAAGACCTTGAACTCAACATATTTTTCCCATCAGTAAATTGATTGTAAACTTCGTTTAATTGTATTAAAGTCACACTTAAAACAAGAACTGTTAGCCAATGAGGTAAGAAAAATAAACTTAATTCAAGGTCTTAATATCTTATGCAATTTGGTTTCTCAAGTAAATATTTCTTCTTTTAAGGATTTTTTAGCCGGAAGGCAAGTCAATGATTTTTTTGTAATCTTGAATAATTAACACTGACCATTAGCTTGCAACTAGAATATTTTATAGGGGCCATAATGTCTCTTTTCTCACATTTTTGTTTTCCACAAAGACATCTTGCGCCGACAAGTCACAATTTAAACCATTTACCATGCACAGACATTACTGAAATACGTAACACAGAAAACTCATAGCAGGCAATTCACACATGCAGTTTGTGAATTAAATCATTTTGTTTCAGGCAGACAGAGAAAATGAAGTGCTGAAGTTAGACAAGTTGTGGCATGCCCCTCATTTCTGGTGTATATCTGCATGCTACATTTGATTTCTTTACTTTTTGAAAGAACAAGGAAAATTTTGATTCCCTCCCTTTAAGATATCCAACTTTAATAGACTCCAGCGGCTATATATTTTTTTCTTTTATCTTGCATTTTGTTCAGCTTTGCAGCAGTTATCCGTTTCAACAGCATGAAAGCCACAAAACCATAAAACTGCACAGGCACAAATCCTCCGGCTGTATTTTTCTCCCTCACAAACATGTTTTTCCGTCCACCTCTTCTCTCCGTCAGCCGTATGTCTCCGGGTATCTTGGGTAGACACACTTTGGTGATGGTCTGTGCTGCTTTCTGGTGCATTTTGCTGGCTCTGTTCCAGCTGCGATCCATTGAGCGCTCACAGAGCGTTCCTCAAGGACAAAAGACTCTCGCTGCCAGAACACTAATACATACTGTAAAGCTCAATTAATGCCTTTCTTCAAGTTTGTGCTGGTCAAATTAGCTTAGTACTTTTATTATGCGTTATTTGCACAGTCTGTAACAGACGTATTAGCATGTACCATTCTTTAGACCCATATAATGGGAATAATATACTACTTTTAGACATTTTGTCATGGTACTATGGGTTTTTTGGATGCTACATGGTGATTTTTGTAGTACCTGACAGTATAATTTCAATCCCAAGCACAGTCAAATACAAAAGTACCATTACATCACCCTTTTTTGGACATGTGCCTTGGTAACTGTTATATTAACCACTTGTGATACACAAACAGGGTTAGAAAAGTACTTTAATAATCTGGCAGAAAATACAGTAACAGTAAATAACAATAGTTTTTTTTTGTTTTATTTAATAAATATCATGACATTGCTGGATAAACGCTACCATTCAAATGTTTAGGATCTTCAATAAATCAGTTTTTTCAATAATAAATGTTTGTTGAGCAGCAAATCAGCATGTTAGAACAATTTCTGAAGCATCATAAGAGACTGAAGTCTGGGCATGTACTGATTTTGCTGAGTTAGATATGTTCCTGGAACAACATTGTTATCCAAAAATTTCGTCTTGACCATATCCTTACACCTAAACCTAATGTGATTACCCATGAGTAATTCCTAAAAATAGAAGAATTCATAAATGAATGGCACTGATGTACAATTCATTGATTGTAAGCCTAAACTTCACAAACTATAAACAAGTTCTTCAAATCTGATTGGTTAATCACAGTGTTCTTCCAGGGTCAGCAAAAATGTTCCAAAGGCTGGAGTCATTATAGAAAACAGTTCCTTTAAATTGTAATATTTCATAATATTACTGCTTTTACTGTATATTTATTCAAATAAATGCAGTTTTGGTGTTTACATACATGGAGTGCCATGTATGTAAATATAGTAATCCTTCAGTAGTTATAGCACATATCAGAATACCATAGTATTGGCATCTGACAGCTTTATTATAGCATGGCACTGCCACAGTAGTGTTCTGTACGCTGGGCTCACAGACTCTTATTTTCTTTTGTTCACTCTGCATGGACAGGTTAACGGGCAGTTTCGTCCCCGACCTCATCGTCAGTATGACCCATCAAATGTGGCTGCATTTGCAGTCTGATGAAAGTGTGGGCTCTATTGGCTTTAAGATCAACTATAAAGGTGAGTCTGTTCTCTGCCTGAGCTTCTTAGAGTGCCCACATAAATCACTCTGCTGGCTCAAAAGCTTTACTGCTGTTTTTCTCTCTTGCCTACCTACAGAAATTGACAAGGAAAGTTGCGGGGATCCCGGCATCCCTCTGTACGGGCTTCGAGAGGGCGGGGGCTTCTCCAACGGAGACGTGCTGCGCTTTGAATGCCAGTTCGGATTCGAGCTCATTGGCGAACGAATGATTTCCTGTCAGAATAACAATCAGTGGTCTGCTAACATCCCTATCTGTATATGTGAGTGCCGCTAGACGCTTCTCTCATTATTTATGTGCTTCGAAGCCTAAATGTTTTTTTTAATCTTCTCTGGAAAAAGTGAGATTTGTAACAAAACATCTGAGACTTTTTTTTTTCTACTCTTATTCATGCAATGAAAGTTGAGGGCGAGTTATACTGTCAAGCACCAAAAAATTACCATAAAAGTGCTTCTAGGTTTTCTGAACAAGGAATAACATTGCGTGAAGAAGAGAATGAAATTTAAGCCGATGGAAGCCAGGGTTATTAAAGCTAACTAAAACTAAGCCCATGGGTAGATAGATGGATAGATAGATGATGGATGGATGGAGATGGATAGATAGATAGACAGATAGATGGATGATTGGATGGATGGATGGATAGATAGATAGATAGATAGATAGATAGATAGATAGATAGATAGATCTTTCATTTAAGTCTGCCTGGGAAGTTCTTTCTTCGAAACTCATAATTATGTGATTTGCGTTACTTTACTCAGAATAAAAATTGGGTGCTGTGGGCAATCTCATTTTTCTTTCTCTTAGACTGGAAGCTTTTTAAGTGCTAATGCAACAGAATGAAGAGCAAAGAATGTGCATTAAGTGTGTAATCGATGCTTTATGTATTTCATCATTCTCATACTGCCACAGAGAATGATGGGAAATGTTGTCTTATCACACAAGCCTGTTGCTTCATTAACTGGCTAAGTGAGGAGTATTTTCTGCAGAGCACAATCACTATTCTTCATTAACGATTCATTTACAAGCTAAATTATGTGGTTAATACTCACAATTAATACTTGATTGTGAAGATCAATTCCATTTGGAAGGTATAATAATCTACCATGTATTACGCTTGAATATAATTTTTTGGACATCACCATTGCCATGGTATTGTTTATAATAATAGGTTGATAATGAAAAAATAAATAAATAAAATGAAGGACATTTTTAAATTAGTAAAAACTGTTATTCTCTCCAAAGCTTTATTTGATAAAAATACAATAATGTTGTGAAAAATTAAGATTTAAAATAAACTCTTCCTATTTCAGTATGTTTTAAATATAATATCTTTTTTTTTTTTTAGCATCATTTCTCGTCTGTATTAGCCTTTATTTGAAATCTCTCTCTCTCTATATATATATATATTTTAAAGCAAACAAATAAACAAACCAACAAACCGTATAGTCTACAGTTCAGCATAAAAAATAATGTGCCACTAACAATTCCATGATATCATATATGATATAAGTTAAAGAAAAGAAAAAATAAAATAGCTTAAAGTTAATTCAGAGTTTTCCATTGCTAATTGTGACATTTTTGCCATTAAATTGTAAATATAATATGAAAGCCAGCACAAGTCCTTCTAGAAAGTTCTTAAGAACTTGGAAGTCATAATTACTATGTGAAGTGCATTTAAGTGATCATAACATGGACATGTCACCAATTTATGTTGCCATGATGTAATTTTCCTGCCAACTGGGACTAAGATGAATAGGAAATACTACCGTTTAGCTCTCTTCAGGTACATTAGGCCTTGTGCGTTCAGGAAGTAATTTAAGACCACAGTTCTCCATCCATCCTCGCTAGCTCATTATGGAAATGAGCACCGAAGACCCTTTGCATCTCTCAGAGTCGGTGAGACACATGTCTAAATGAAATGATGTCGAGAGGTCGGACTAATTAAAACCGTGTTTTATGTCGGTGTGTGTAAACAAAACAACCACTGCGTGGTTAAATATGGCTAACAGACAGCTGCGCTCTGGCAGATGAGAAGATGACAATTCTCTGGGAGCCCGACAAGTAAACAGCACCAAAGAGCAATACCATTTCAAGAGTTTTCAAATTCCCAGCGTGCCCTGCACAATGAAGTTTAATACAATTACTGCTTCCATTACAAAACAATAATCCCTGAAGGAAACAGGTGCAGCATCTTTTCTGTCCGCAACCCTGCTGTCACACGTCAGCGTGTTAGTTATAGCTTAAGGCAAGACACTGCAGGTGAATAAGGTAAAAATTTAACTTACAGATATCACCGTACTTTCCCCAGTTGACGAAGACAATTGTTTTCTTTCACAGGTTCTGAAATGATATGTTTAAATATGCAAATATGCCATTATCTAATTAAATATGCATTCATTTGCATACAGTCCCTAACAGAAATCTGAACGATGGGTAAAGCCAGGTTCTTGTTTTATTTTGTTTGCATATTCAAGTTGAAGGTTTTCCAGAAGCTCTCATATTATCACTCCATAAATCAGAAAATGCTGTCAGTAGACAGAAAGAAAAAACAAAACAAAACAGAAAATCAGCTTATGCATATAATGTTATATGAATCAGGTGAATGATATATGAACAAACCTTTCTCTAAAATCAGAATATAGATAGGAATAAAACAGTCAAGTTTAGTTGAATAGGAGATTTGTATTAAAGTACATGTATAAAATCAGGCAAATAATATATGAAGGAACCTATCTGTACAATTTATCAGAATATAATTATAGTACGTTTTATTTATAGGTACCTTTCTCTGCACTCAAGGACACAGCACAATAACATTACAATCAAAGCAAAGGAAACAAACAAAAAATACAAATATAGATATTAATTAAACCATTTTTTTTGTGCTACTGAAACTGATTTCTGGCTTGCTGCATGAAAAAAAAAATGAGAATGAGTTTAATTTCAATAAGCTGCAAAGGCATACTTTTTTTTTTTTTTTCGAAGATTACTTTCTTTTTTTTTCAATCACTGAATGGAGACTAAATAGAGATTTAAAAAGGATCATTTTGAGAAAATGGCCTTCAAAGATGTGTCTTATAATTGAAATCTGCAGATAAAGTATAATACAGTGATGTGTCATTTGGATATTTTCTAGGTAATAGTCTGAAAAAACAAATATTAAGAAAGCAAATCAGCCCAAAAATGTATAAATTGAGCAGTGCTTGAAGAAAAAGAGTGTTTTTTTCTGTGGTTTCTTTCTTTCTGTCTTAACTTGCAGCTATGAGGTGTTAGCCAAATTTGATGCCTTTAAAATTAATTAAGTTGAATCTTTGCTTTTGACCTTCACATTACTGATCAGCATCTCCTCCCTCTCTTAGTTCCCTGTATGTCCAACTTCACGGCAGCCATGGGAACCGTTCTGTCTCCGGACTATCCTGAGGGTTACGGCAACAACCTCAACTGCGTCTGGCTGATCATTGCAGAACCAGGCAGCCGCATCCATCTGGCCTTCAACGACTTCGACCTGGAGCCTCCCTACGACTTCCTGACAGTGCGGGACGGGGATCTGGCGGACGCTGTGGTGTTGGGACGCTTCTCTGGTGCGGAAGTGCCTTCGCACCTCACCAGCAACTCCAACATCCTCCAGCTTGAGTTTCAGGCCGACCACTCGATGTCCGGCCGAGGATTCAACATCACGTACAGCAGTGAGTGCTTCTCTTTAGAATGATAAAGTTTCTGTTCTGAATAAATAAAGGAACAAAAGTAATGTTTTTACGGTTTTTTTCTATTTTAATATATTTTGAAATACTATTTATACTTGTTATTGAAAGCAGATTTGCTAGCATACAATACATATTATTGTTTGTCTGTATTTGTTATTATTTTTTTCCTATTTTCATATTTTCACAGCACAAGTTAATTTTGTATAATGTTATTTTTAAATTTAGAATGTTATAATTATTTTTTGTATTATTTATATACTTTTACAGTGTTTTATCTTAATTTTTTAAATCTTAGTTTCATTTTAGTTGGCTTTTAATATTTCTATATAGCTTTTTCATTTGAGTTTTATTTTGGGAATAAATGAAATAGCATTTCAACTTAAACTTTCAGTAACTAAAAGCTGAATAAAAAATAAACATGTAAATTTCAGTTATTTACCAATGCAACCTTTCTGTATTTTATTTTAGTTTTTTTATTAAAGTAAGTTTATCAGTCATTTTAATTACTGAAAATAATTTTTAATAGGTTTAGTAAACAATAAACACACACACACACACACACACACACACAGTATGCTACAGTAAGCTAAAACATTTAATCAAATATAATGTTATTTTTGTAAAAAAAAAGAAAAGAAAAAAATATATATACGTATATATATATCATATTGTTTATACTTATATTATAGCATTTTTATTGTATTTAATGTTTTCATATTTTTTCATATTTTTATAGCTTTCAGTTTTAGGTTGGAAACAAATTAAATAACATTTTAACTTAAACTTCATTTCAGTTACAAAAAAAAGAGTCAATTTCAATTTCAATAATTTACCAATGCAACATTTATGCATTTTATTTTAGTTTGTTTACATTTGTTTTGTATTTACTATTTTTTATTATTATTTACTCATCATAACTAAATTAAATTAAAACTAGAATTATACTGTTAAAATTGTAGTGTTTGCTAACAATATTTTTGGCATGTGAAGTGTTTTCTTCAATCAGATTCTGAACAGCCATCAAGTAGGACATATGGAAGGACATATTCTCCTCGATTTAATTCATAAGCCATTTATCCACCAGCATCAAACAACTTAATCCTGTTCGCTGAACATCATACCATTAGCTCAGCCAAAATAATCCTCAAATGCCTGCGCGACAACGTACAGGACCCTAGCGTTTACCCACAATCCTCTGTTTCCTACAGCTTGATATTCCATTATGCATTCGCTCTTTCTTTTCCATTTCATTAAGTAAGTCACGTTGCAAGTAACAAGCTCTCTGCTTTGATGTTATTTGTTCAGCGTTTGGACACAATGAGTGCCCGGATCCCGGAGTGCCTATGAATGCCAAGCGCTTTGGTAATAATTTCCAGCTGGGAAACTCCATATCAGTGGTGTGTGAAGAGGGCTTCATAAAGACGCAAGGCTCGGATACTATTGTGTGTGAACTGGAGGCGGGAAAGGTGATGTGGAGTGGTTTGATCCCCAAATGTGAAGGTAGGTTTGTGTCCTCTAATCTTTTCTGCAGAATAAAGTTATCAAAACTGAGCTCGAGAAACGCTGGCCTTTGAGTAGCCTTTGGGTGTTTTTTGGAAAGATTGTTGAATTATCTCAATTGCATCCCTTGAACTCATAGAAAAATGGTTAAGATCCACTTAGTATCAGAGTTGTTGTATCAGCGGTACAAAAAATCAGAGGTAAATGGTGAAAAACTTACTGTAAACACCAGCTCTGATTAGAAAAATTACTTACCTGCGCCTTTCCACGGGTGAGGAATAGAAGAGAGTGCATGGGGCACAACATAACACTTTTTGTAGTGAATTTCTCACTTTGTGTGTACATTTTATACACAGTAATTTCACACTTGTCTAGTACAAATATGTTTTCAATTTGTTTCAGAATGACAGCATATATGTTTGTTTATACCCTAAAAAATGGAAGTGAAATGTGACAACATGCCCCATAGGTGGGGTAGACTGTAACATCTGAGGGGCACATTGTAACAGCTTAGTTACAAGTGTTATCTGAAATAATATATATATATATATATACAAGACAAACTAAAATAATTTGTCATTACAATAAAATTATTAACTTTTTCAAATTAAATAATGGTGTTTTTTTTTTAAGAATTATAAATAATCTGATTTTGGAGTTTAACAACGTGCAACCGTGCTAGGTATGGCCCATAAATTACATTTCTTGAAATAATGATTTCTGAACATTAATCATTGACTGTCATTGGAATTAAAGTAAACAGTGTATTTACATACAGTATAGGATAATTAGTGTTCCAGCATTCTCCATCTGCGCAAAAAGGGTTTTCTGCTATTTACCCAAGCATTAAAAAATCTAAACTGATAAATAACAGATTTGAGATTAAAATAACAGCAGATTTTTCGTATTTTAAATGAGTACTAAAAACTCAGATGAAAAATTTACTAGAGCTAGACATTCATTTTTACTATGGTAAAAATAAATGTTTATAATATCTTTTTAAAATTTTTCTCTGTGTAGTGTTGATATGGCAATTAGTAAATATTGTAAATTTTGTTATTCTAGAAAGTGTGGAAATATTTATACCAAGTTTATTACAACTAACCCCGCGCTAGTTTGTGCCCCGCGCTCCTCTCTCCTCTACTTAACTAAGTTAAGTGAAATGCCTAAAACAGCTAAAAACAAGCAACCAAACCCAGCCTGACCGGTTAGTCTGTTGGTTTATAATGGGAATAACTGATTTTACCTTTAAAACAAGCCTGCTAAACTTACACGGCAACCAGCAAAGACAAGCTAGCTAACTTGAGCTGGTTTTACCTTTTTTGACAGCAGGAGATAGTTGTAAAATTACTGTAAGAGATGGTCGCTGCTTTATGCCTAAGGGATGAGTTAGTGGAAAATACAAGGGCTTACCAGCAAAAGTATGACTGGATGGTATTTTGACACAGTCAAGCATTAACATCTGCACCTTATTGATTAATGGTGCTATAAGCAGCCATTTTGCTAAATTCTGCCTGTTTGTTTATACAAGTCACACAGCCTCTCTTTAACATTCGGCTCCACAAAGACACAAAGTCAAATTTTCAAAAAGCCCCTCAAATGTGTAAAGTTGGTCTGGTTAGGTATGTTTTGATGCTGGTTTAAGCTGGTTTATGCTGGTGTTTTTGCTGGTTTATGCTGGTCACGTGCTGGCAAAGGACATAGATGGTAAGGTTAACATTTAGCAGTTAGCTTTCTCAGTATTAAAACTTCCTTTTAAAATTGAGTCTGAGAAATGAGAGTCTGATTTTCCTCTCAAATGTGAATTATTATCTACTGTCGTAGCTAATAACAAATATTAAGTCCTTTTTTAGCAAAACTGATTATGTGAGTTGACTGACATGTAGAAAGTGTTTCTGAATGGATAAAAAAAAAGTGTGGTTCGCCCCCCTGGCTCTTTTTCCTGCTGTTTACAAACACCAGTTTGATTTCTCAAGACACTTATTTTAGTGAAATCTGTCAGGTCGCAGGAGCGTTTTGTGCGTCTTATTAAAAAATGGCTTGCAGCGCCTTTAAATCAAGAACTTTTTAATCTCCAAAGACATTCAGAGACACTGTACTGCAACAGCAGTTGATAAGAAGCAGTTTCTTTGTTGAATTGAAGTGTTCTAATAAACATTCTGCTGGCATGTGTATAAAATGTTTCCGGCAGCGCCCTGCGGAGGCCATTTCACCGCTCCTGTGGGAGTCATTCTGTCCCCGGGGTGGCCCGGCTACTACAAAGATTCCCTGAGCTGTGAGTGGGTCATCGAGGCCGAGGTGGGACGCTCCATCAAGATAAGCTTTGACAGGTCTGTTGGAAAGCTCTGAGAATAGCAACACACAGAGGTATTATTTGGATTCATGTCTGGAGGCATCAGCTCTCCATGGCGACAAATCATTTCGGCACATATCAGGGTTAGAAAAAGCCGAAGTAGCAATATATTCATAGCCATCTTCATCCGGGGTCCTTTGGGTGTGAAGGCCGCGTGGGTTTTTATAAAGTCTCAATGTAACAGTCTGCTGAGTTAATAAAGTATAATGTCAAATGTAATTGAATCGTAAGCCTCAGCTGATCGCGGCAAAGTTCACATGTAGAAACGTCTGAAGGATGCTATTGCTGCAGAGTTATGTTTGTCATAGCGCACACAGACTGAGAGCGCAAGAGGGACGGTCACTATTAGTGTCTATATAAATGATTACATAGTGTTATGTCGACGGGCTTGATCCATACGCACGCTGTTTGCTGTATAAATCTATCGCTGAGAGTGGTGCCCATCGAGGACGTCTGAGAAAGGGAAATGGAATTAATCTATATCTTGTTACAAATGGTTGACTTTATTTCATTAGCACTGCAATGCTTCCCAAGAGTAGGGCATTGAAATAGCATCAGATCTGAAGTTTGATCTAGCAGACTCCTGGGAGTGGACGCCTCGAGATGTATCACAAAAGCAGAGGACTTGACTGGTCGAGCAGACATTGTGATTTATTTTCCCCGGCTTTTCACTGAAATCATTTGAATTCTGTCATCGTTTGAGCACCCTCGTGTACGGCAATCCTGTAGGACTTCCTTCTGTAAAATACGTAAAGAGATATTGTGATAAATGCGCTGGCTGCTCTTTTCTGTGAAATTAATGAGAATGTGGACCAAAAAGAAAACATGAATTAAAGTAATAGTTCACCCAAAAATGGTAATTCTGTCATTTACTCACCCTTGAGTAGTTCCAAATCTGTATGAATTTATTTGTTCAGCCGAACACAAAGGAAGATATTTTGAAGAAAGTTTGTAACCAGGCTGTTTTGGGTCACAATTGACTTCAATAGTAGGGGAAAAAAATTCCATGGAAGTTGATGGTGACCCAAAACAGCCTGCTTATAAACTTTCTTCAAAATATCTTCCTTTGTGTTCGGTAGAACAAAGACATTCATACGGGTTTGGAACTGCTTGAGGGTGAGTAAATGATGACAGAATTTTCAATTTTGGCTGAACTATTCCTTTAAACAGATCAGTAGTAGTAGTGTACTGTATGTGGCTGGTTCATTATATTAAGGCTTCCTAAGTCATATGATTTATTTAAAAACAGACAGAAATTAATTATTTAATTGATCCACGAACTGTAGCTTGCAGATCTTATTTCACAATATGGGGCGTGAAGATGCAATATGCCAGATTTTCATTTTAAGTCAATTTTTTAAGTAAATAACTACTTAAGTTTTGGCCTTTTTCAAGTATATAGACTAAAATTTAATTAAAGCCTTTTATCCTCTTTACATATTTAATGGAAAGTATGCAAATGTACAATAAAATATGTTGATATTGACTGAAACTTCTCTTCACAACTCAGAATTTATCGGTCTATCTATCTGTCTGTCTGTCTATCTATCTCAGAATAATAGCATATAACATGATTTTAAAGGACTTGGAATATGGTGCACAAGTCTTACTGTACGAGCGACTTACATGATGTATACTAATTAAAATGATAATTTTTGGTGCTTTTTATATAACTTTTGGAGCCCCTGATTATTATAATATATACTTTTACTGTTTGTGAGCGAGAAGCTAGGTTGTTATGTAAAAGGTGTTATTTTACTGAAGACAGAAAGCAACACGAGTTTGAGTAATTGACCATATTTTCATTATTAGCTCAACTATTCCATTAAAGCAGGCTCACTGCAGCAGATCTGTGTTTATTCGCACATCACAAAGCGGTTTGATCCCATCAATAAACAGCAGCGTGAACACTGGCTGCGCCTGTGACTTCTCATTAAAAGAGGCGGTCAATGAGGAACAGTTGGGCAGCCATGGGTAATGAGCTGTGTATGTGTTTGTGTGTGTGGATGGAAACACATCTCACGTTGTAATATTTATTATCTGTTTTCTTTGATCTGTTTTTTTTTCCGGCAGGTTCCAGACAGAACTCAATTATGACTTTCTAGAGGTTCACGATGGGCCTAATCTCCTCTCGCCCCTAATCGCCTCTCTAAATGGCACCCAAGTCCCTCAGTTCCTGTTCAGCAGCGGCAACTTCCTGTATCTTCTCTTCACCACCGATAACAGTCGCTCTAACAGTGGCTTTAAGCTCTTTTATGAAAGTGAGTCAGCCGTCTTTATAGACCGGGTGCCTTTTGCCTGAGAAATGATATTTCAACCTGAATCGTATCTGTCTCTCCACACAAGCAAACAGCTTGAGGATTTCTCTTTGTAGTATTCTGTCTCACTCTCTCTATTTCTTGCCTATTCTGTCTTTTGCTTTTTCCCTTTTCACCCCATTTTTTTATTTGGTGTGCTTTTTATAGGCAAAAAACTGCATTCATATTGCCTAATCATTTCAGCGCAGCATCATGTAATGCAAATTAAATCTTTAATTTGATAGCATACCAAAGTAAGCAAGTAACATTAACAAATAAAATAATAATAAATATAATGTGCGATGCAATAAAATAAAATGTAATTTTAGGTAAGCTTACATAGCTTTTTCTTCCTCTGAAACTATACATTAATGCAAAACTGTAAATGAAATTGACTATACCTTCAACTGTGCCTTTAAATGACATAAAATAATCTAATTTCGTTGGCTTTGCTTCAGGCGTCACTTTGGACACTCACTCGTGTTTGGACCCTGGCGTGCCAGTAAATGGGATACGTTACGGGCAGGACTTGGCCATCGGCTCGGTGGTGTGGTTTGGCTGCGAGCCTGGATACAGACTGAGCCACGAGGAGCAGTTGGTCTGTGAGAAGAACCACTGGTGGAGCCACCCTCTGCCGACATGTGACGGTAAGCTGTCGTCTCAATTACACGTCTCAGTTAGACTAATTAATGCTGCTCATTTAAACGGTTCTTTGATTTCTACATTCACAACAATTTCAACAATATTCAGTAGCATTTTAATTGAAGTCTGGCTGTATATGCATATAATAATTCTCATCACATTCAATTCAGACTGCAAACATACATCATATCTAAAATGCAGTTTCTCTGACTGCAGGACACATCAGTTCTGGATAAACCCAGTTCTCTTGAATCTTAAAGGGTTAGTTCACCACAAAATGAAAATTCGATCATTAATTATTTACCTTCATGCCATTTCTAGTGTCGCAAAACTGAAGTTGAGTCACTGATTTCATCAAAAATATTTTAATTTTTGTTATGAAAAGGAACGAAGAACTAATACATTTTGAGCGACATGAGGGTGAGTAATTAATGACAGAATTTTCATTTTGGGGTGAACTAACCTTTTAAATCTGTGTAATTGCTGATTGGTTACTTGGATAACAGTGTATATAATAGGTATGCACAATAGGTATGTTGCTAAAATCATATTAGTTTTGTTCAGTTTATTTACAGTACTTAGGACTGTTATTTTCAAAAAATGAATAACAGAGCCATTAAAGAACTGAAATCTTATTGATTCACTTCCCTATGCGTTATAGAGGTTTCAGCTCAGAGTGTTACTGCATATTCTATTCTTAAAAAGACTGTGACTTTCTCAAAGTTTTGTCTTTTTTATGAACAGCTGTGGCACAATGAGAGCCGACAAAAGACTTGGTCTGTTCAGTTGGATGCCAATTTTAGCATAAGTGTGAATTTTAAATGTTTGAAATGTTTAGTTTGCTACCAGACTTCCGACCGATGCTCTGGACTCTCTGTCAAGACATCTGGTACTTGTTATATTTCTAAAACTCTCTTCAACTGCTCTCCGCTGCCTGTTTTGCTTGTGTAATGTGACATTTCTGAATGACACAATAAGTTCAGTGAAATAAAATGTAGAACTGTGATTTGATCGTAGCTATTCGATTGTTGGAGCAAGATTTTTATTTGGAACAACAACTTTATCAAGAAAGTAAACCGGGTCCTTTTTGTTGACTTTAACCTTCCGGTAAAATGTTCTTATTTCCAAAAGGGCACTCCTAGCAGGTCTGGCCCATTTGGCGTATTCAATTTTAATGACTTCATGTCATTCTGAATTAACTGAATATGGTGGAAATATTTCGGGTATTTCACGGTGCCGGAGGGAAGAAAGAAAGAGATTTAGGCAGATGTTGAGCCCGAGGCACTAGACTCTTTTATCGTCTCACGGGGAGTGACGCTGACATTCATTATCATTAAAGGTGAAGTCGCTGAGGAAATCTGCCTTCAGTCCTTGAATTCTGAAGTTCAGGTCTTAGTTTGGACATCTCAAGAAGCACTGTCTATGACTGCATCCCAGTTTGCATACTGTGGCTCTGTTCCAAGATTTTGTGGCATTTTAAGGCATAATACGTTTGAAAAAGAAAGAGTAGATACAGCTTCATTATGCAGCCTAGCCCTCTAGAATTGGTTGAAAACTATGGCAGAATTAATTTTTGCTATCCTTCTTGCAGAATAAAACATTGTAGGCATAGCTATACTGGAAAGTTAACATAGTGATAATAACCTACTGTAGTAAATTTGTGTGCAACTTATAAGAAGTGTGCTTTGTTAGCATAGCAATATGCTAATACCATTTAAATCAACTGACAGTCAATAATTCCTTGCACTTTGACTGTATATACATACTTACAGTGTGAGATTTCTGCATCATACTTTTAGCATGTGAACTGGGTTGCAGGCCTACGTCTCTCGGTGAACGTAATAGTACAAAATAAAAATAATAGTGAACACATCAGTGTTTTGCAGATAAATCTAAAGGATGCCATTTCCTATCTAAAGCATTTCCATTTAAGCATTTAAAATGTTTGAAAATGTTAACTCAGTTTCAAATGATTTTCTGTTCCATTTCATGGTGTTATCTCTGGCTGTTACTAGTTTTCAGTCAAGTCGTAGCATGGGACTAAAATGTATTTCTTTGGTTTGGCCATTACTCAAGATCTATATTTGCCCCAATCGATAGCCTAAGCCCTGCTGAGATAATGCCACCAGCCTATTTCAGCTTTTGGTTTAGTAGAAGACACTCTGATAAGTTTTCTTGAGACACCTTGAGTCGCTTTTCAATTGACAGATTGTGTTCAGAAACACAATTAGAGATGAGCCACGACTTTTAGATTTTTTGATTGCATGCTTACGTCACCAAGAGTTTATCTGTGCATGTGAATTTTTGGGATTGTTTGTTCATCTGCAGTGTCCCTTTAACATTCCTTGGCAAAATTTAGCTTTGCTAATGTTTTAAATGTATCCAAGTTTTTTGTTTTTTTTTGCACACAAATCTGAAATATTTTGTAAAATGGAATGTGATGAACATGAAGTGCTTACATTGTTTATGCATCATTCATGCATTTGGCAGACACTTTTTGTCCTATTTTTCTAAATTAGTTGATGCATTCCCAGTTTTGTTTGTTTATTTCATTTTTCATCTGCAGTCTGCACAAATTTCATGTAAATTGCCACATTCATTTCAATGCACCAACGCACCATTTTACAAAAAGCCAAACAAAGCTGAATTATTTTCTATTGTACATCATTTGTACAAACCGTCCTTACATAAATTGCTGTATTCAGTTTAGTGTGACACTTTATATGAATATTGGGCCATTCCAAAAACAAATGTCTGTGCAAATTGTTCAGAAAACCTCTTCTTACCTAAATTGTGATGTGATAAAACCATTCTTACCTACAATTGCAGTCATTTTAGATAAATATGTTTTTATCAATGATTTTGCTCTTGGCTTTACAAATAGTTTATGCAAAATAATTTATACATAATTTATAGATCTGGCAGACACTTTTGTAAGTATTTTTAAATGGGTTAATGCATTCCTTGGCAGTCAAGCCCATGATTTTGACAGTAACATGTGCTTTTACTCATTTTTTTTTTACTTATATTTGTGTGATTAGAGTTTCAGAAATTTGGTATCATTAGGACTTCTCACTAAGCCAATTAACTGTCATTATTACTTTGCTCATACTAAGATTTGATCAAACCTCTAAGACTAAGTCCTAGCTCAAATGCACAGACATGCACTGAAGAAGAACGTCATCGAGACCTGTTGTTGGACTCTTCCGACTCAA
>JAUMHE010000068.1:19278368-19290680 GCA_032359235.1 Enteromius mattozi | reverse complement strand
GGCGTCACAACTTTGCAGATAGTTTATGTTCACATACAGCTACATGACACACTGCATGAAAGATCATATTTGAAATGACATAATAGGGGCACTTTAAAGAAGTCTGTTCAGCTCACCAAGGCTGCGTTTATTTAATCAAAAATAGTACAACTGTAATTTTGTGAAATATTATTACAATCTAAACGGTTTTCTATTATAATACATTTTAAAATGTTTTTTTTTTTTATCAAAATCCGTCTTCAGTGTCACATGATGCTTCAGAAATCATTCTAATACGCAGATTTGCTGTTCAACAAACATTTGAGATAGAAATCATAGAAATCAAGAAGCATTTGAAAGTGCTATCTAGATCATAAATACATTTACTGTCACCGTTTACATTTTTACTGCATTTGACACTTTGAATGCAACTGGCGAAAAAAAGATGCTTGGCCAGAATAAGACTTTCTCTGCTTGAAGAAAGTAAAAGCCTTTTCAAAGTAAATGCATGAAGAGACTAAACCCCCTTGCATTCATTAGCAAGTGATTTTTGCAGTACAGTAGCTCAGACGTCTTCCACGGCTGTGTTAGACGGTGTTCTGCTCAGCCGAGCCCCCAGTGAGCCATTGTTTGCTACCGAGGCCATGCAACCTCATTTCCGAGCGGAAAATGCTACCTCCTGCAGAGATATCCCGGTAAGTGAAAAGTGAGCACAGCTGGTCATCGTTCCCATTCTGCAGGTTCAGTGGCGACCGCCTGCAGGGACCCGGGGACGCCCATGAACGGCAGCCGCAGCGGAGAGGGCAAAGAGCCCGGTGACTCAGTGACCTTCGCGTGTGATCCGGGCTACGACCTGCAAGGAGAGCCTAGGATCACCTGCATTCAGGTGGACAACAGATTCTACTGGCAGCCCAGCCCTCCTACATGTATCGGTGAGGTTTATTCAATTTGCAGCCATGCCGCCTGAGGCCTGTAAAATACGGGCGGCCTCTCATTTCACACTTGTCAGCTCTGAAGAAATGTCTAAAATAACTAGCCGGAAATGACTTGACTAACCCTTTATAAAAGGCCTGGAATAATAAATTTCTGTGATGGAAATTTCTGATCACATGCCCAGTCAGCGCTTAAACTTCTGGGTTGTGGGAAACTGGGGTGAAGACTTCCCATGATAAATGCTTCTAGGAAACTGCATTTATTTTCTGGATAGCAAGAGTCTGTGAAACCTATTTTCTTTCAACTGCCTTTAAGTTTGAGTCACATTTAGACATTTTAAAGGTCAATCCAGTTTAAAGGCAGAGCAGGAGCTTAGATTTGAACGGTGGGGGGCCAGGAATTTATCAGCTTTGCTCATGAATATTAATGAAGTGGCTTGAATTTGAAGCATAGATAGTGATTGAATGATATATTAGCTAATGTGGTCATTTATGCATGTGATATCTAGTCATTTCGAGATAAAGTAGCAGCACTCGCACACTACGGGGAGGGAAAATTTCATATACTTTATTAACTCTAACTGAAAATAATCTCTTGCAGCTCCTTGTGGTGGAAACATTACAGGCTCATCTGGATTCATTTTGTCACCGAATTTCCCCCATCCGTACCCACACAGCAAGGACTGTGATTGGTTTATCACGGTTCACCCTGATTACGTCATTTCCTTGGCATTTATCAGGTAGGATCTACTTGAAGGACTAAATGTCATTCTGAAAATTTTTTTTGTTATCCCTCCCAAATATTCAAGAAACTTTTTAATGACTATTAAATGTGGTGTAACTATCATTGAGATGCTTTATAGTTTTTTAAATTGTTTTCTTTTTAAATAGATTTTATTTTAGATTTTAATTATTTATTTTTTATATATATTATGTTTTATAGTTTCATTTTAATTTTAGCTGATTTTTTTTCTTTTTAAGTATGTGTTTTTATAGATTTTTATTTGAGTTTTAGTTATTGTAGTAAATCAGTTTAATACATCAATTTATTTTATTTTAAGTATTTATTTCACTACTTAAAAAAAAGAAAATATATATAAAAAATATCCCAACCTACTTAGACTTTATTTATATATATATATATATATATATATATATATATATTTCTTTATTGCTTTTTTATTTCTCAAGATGGATAAACTACCTAGGCATTTTGACTTTGTCCCACAAAAAAACACCTCAAACTGAATTTTTGAAAAGGTTAATCATAGACAAAATGTTTTCAAGTCATTGTCAGTGTGATTTGCATTTTTAATGTTTCTTTGAATAAATTATTACATCTGAACACATAAAATGAGTGTCACGTCACTGACCCATAACAGGTTCCATCTTAGACTGTAAATTAAGATATGGTATTGATATCAAACTGTGATCAGTGCTCAAAAAACTCAATTAATTTCAAATTAACACATGACTTAGAATTGTTTTTATCAGTGTAGTAATTGGAAAAAGATCTCTCTAGATAGATATTCTCAGGCGGTTCAAGCCGTAATTTCAAGTGATATTATTACAGTATTTACAAATTTTCTCAAATTAATAGCATATTGTTGGTGCATTGCCATTGCAGTCTCGGGACAATAAACAAAACTTCATAATGACATTAATACAGCCGTCTGCTCTCGTTGCAGTACTTAATGTGAAGTGCAGCATTTTCTGACTACATTTTCCCAAAGCATTGCTGTGCCGTTTATGTGCATTTTCCACCCACATCGGATGTTTCCACTTCATAACATTTCCCCCACCTGAAACATACAGAAAAGCCTCTTCAAAACATTTTCTGCCTCAAATGACCCAAAAGGTCTTTTAGGAAGATCACAGGCACAGGTTTTAACAGCCTCAGCCGGGCACATGGTGGAAGCTGGATGGAGCTTGAGATGTTGTCAACAAGCACTTGATAAATTTTCATGTTTATAATAGGATGCTGTTTATTTTCTCTTTCCTGTTTCACAGCCATCACACTTTACAAGCAATCTGTGTTTCTACACAACTTTTCTTCTTTTTTAGTTTTAAGTATGATCTTATTTAAATTTGAAACAAGACTTATTAGCTTATATTGTTTTGCTTCTGAAGTAAATGCATTTTTATTATTTGGATATTTGTACTGGAATTTAAATAGTTAAAAAAGTACTTAACAAGAAAAACGGTGACATTAAATCTTTTTTTTAAAACAAGGTTTGAGTTTATGAGTAGTGTTGTGTGTAATGCTTTATCAAGTAACGTGTTACTGTAATTAAATTACTTGTAATTACTTGTAAAATAAGGGATTACTGTTTGTTTTTAGGTAATTTCAGTTAATTATAAAGGACTTGCATTACATTCTGTAAATAATTTCAACAGTTCTAAAATCAGTGTTGAATTTGAAATCTAAATTTACAGTCTAAAGAAGATTAAAAAAAAAAAAATGAATGCAGCATCTTTAACCCTGTGCACACTAGCACATTCACTTTCAGTTTTTTTTGATTCACAGAGAAACCTTAAATACTGCGATAAAGATAAGACTAAAATCATTCAAATCTAAAAAAGGGGTCTACTTTTATTTGTGCACACTGACAATAACAACTAAACATTATGCTTTTGTAAAATAAACAAAACAAACAAGGTGCGCTTTCTGCCGTCTCGGTCTCTGTGAACAACTCTCTACGCATTACTGAGTAGTTGACACAGAAACATAAGAAATATGTCTACAGAAAGCTTGAAGTGTCTATTTTTTTCAACAGATATGCTGATTATGTAATCTGTATGAAACTAAAGTGAGGTACAGTACAGTATTTCCCATATCTGAGCTCATTATAAGCAGTCACCAAACACCCTCACCTAGATACAAAAACATTTTAGATTTATCTTATTTTGAAAGACATACTATAAGGAACAAGCTGGAATTTACCTCAGAAGAACAGTGCAATCTGACATGGCTTTATTCAGCCGAGGAGATCATTTCTGTACTTTATTCTTACCTACATTTGTTAACACGTTATTTTCACATAAGCCTGTACGGATTTTACTAGTTGGGCTTTTCCTGAACATCTTTAATTTTTTGTTTTTTAGATATTTTGCAGACTATTTCTGTTGTTAACCAAAGGTGATTACATTTTTTACAGCTAAAAGTTCCCTAATTAACTATTTGAATAATTAAAGTTACTTATTTAGTATTTAGTTCAAATACAATATTAATGATGTAATTAGTAATAGTAATTCATTACTTTTTTAAAAGTTACTTACCCAACACTGAAAATAAAAAATAAAAAATCTACAGGATAAAAATTATCCATTTGAAATAAATAATTTTTTTCTTATAATTAGTTTATTTTTTTATTTTTTTATTTTCTTGTTTTAAACATAAACCCACTTGATTTTGATGCATTTTTCAGAAAATAACTTAATCCTTCATGAGTAAATATATGATGATTCAAGAATTTTTACATAACGGTAATAGAACAAATAATATATGAAATAAAGTCATTTTGTGAAGTCTAGAAATGCTTATAATCTTTGATTGCTGTGAAACAGGAAAGATGAAAAACAAGCAGCATCCTGAAAACATGAAAATTGTATCTTATTTTGAGAATGTTTAGATATTTGTACTAGAAAATAAGATGAAAACACTGGGTAAGAAATCATTTTTGTAGAGTATACCGAGATTTAATGAGGTAGTTCACCCAAAAGGCAAGTTTCTATCAGTACTGTATGCTATTAGCAAATCTTCACACAGCTTATTTTCATGAGAAAGCGCGTATTGACCATATTAAAGTTCCAAAATATACTTCATATGTGCGATCAAAGTAGTTTAAATTACTGTTTTCTAAAATCTCACTTTTTGATGCCTTTTTTGTCATCCCCTTTGTGTGCAATGATTTGCAATGACATGCTGACAGAATTTTCATCTGTGGCTGAGCTAATACTTCATGAGAAGTAAATCGCTTAGAAAAAAAATCAATAGATTTTTATCCTATACTTCTGTTCTCTCAGTTTCAGCATTGAGCCCAACTACGACTTCTTGTATATCTACGACGGACCTCACAGCAACGGCCATCTGATCGGCACGTTTCAAGACAGCAAGTTGCCAGAAAAAGTAGAAAGCAGCTCCAACATCATGCACATTGCCTTCCGCAGCGATGGATCCGTGAGCTACACAGGCTTCCATCTGGAATACAAAGGTAATGGCTCTTTTGTTTCAGCCTGGTGGTTAAAGAGGCTGTTCTCAAACTGGATATGCGCCCCTGAGAGATGCACTTACTGATTTTCATTGATTGATGGCCTGTAAATGATGAGAGTGTTCAATTTTTGGTAAACGGTTTCTTTAAGATTGTTATGATGTACTGCTTCAAGATGTTTGAGCGTAAACTGGAAAGTTTGAAAGGTTGTCCGTGACTCACCGCTTGGCATTTTCATCCCTTCAGATCTTTTCATCTTCTACAGCTTTATCATACGCCATATGTCTTGTGTTCCTCTCCCGTATAGCTAAACTGCGTGAGGCTTGTTTTGACCCGGGCAGCGTGATGAATGGCACTCGGTTGGGTGGAGACTATAAGCTGGGCTCCACTGTGACCTTCCACTGTGATCCAGGCTACCAGCTCCAGGGTTATTCCAGTCTCACCTGTGTCATGGGCGGCACCAACAGACCCGAGTGGAACAGAGCTCTGCCCAGCTGCCAAGGTACGCACACGTTCCCATCTGTATTGTGCTTAGAACATCCCCTTACGACCAACATACCTGCGTGACGCTCTATTTTTGGAGCTGTTTGGTATACAGCGTCTGTTGGCGTGTTTTATTCTAGTTTTGCTTGTGAATGAAAGTCATAATTACAGTTGTGTAATAATGTACAGTTTTTATTTTCTTCCAGATCAACACTGTTAACTTTTGCAAAAACACGTTTTGCAAATCAATAAACCCCATACTTGAAAACTGCCAAGTGTCAGACAGTGAATAAGCTGTCAGAAAAAAGGCAAAATCGAGGTGTAATGACCTTTCGCTAATAAAAGGACATAATTTAAGGCATTTCGTGACCTTACACTTCAGCTGATTAGGCATAATCAGTAAGATGTGCATGTGAACTCTTAATGAGTGTCAACAAAACCCTGAAAATAACTATCAAAAATCACCTCATTATAAGAGTTTGGTTTAAGAGTTTGCATGCAAATCAATAATCCCACAAATCCCATGAAGTTGCTGTATGTAGGAAGGAGCTTGATTTTTAGTTGTTTATTTGATAAGTTGTTTCAGATGGAGAGCAAGTCGATACATTTTGATGAGAGATTGATTAAAAACTATTTAATGTTGAATAATGTGCACTGATGAATCATTCTTAGTAAGGTCATGATGTAAATGTAAGACGAACATTGAATAAACTTGAAAAACATACTAAAAGTATTTGCGTGTAGACCAGAATTGAGGTAACATGCTGGATTTTCAAGGTAAAATGTATTGATTGTGTTTGTTAATAATGAATAAGGTTTTACAGAAAAGTTATATTGTTTAAGGTGTAATTTCCTTGTGCAAAAATATTTTTAATATGAAAATACACACATATAAGCAAATGCAAAATATTCATAAATGCAATAATATACAAAAGCAAAAAATATATATACTGATTGGATTGTGAAAAATTGGCATTCAATACTTGATGCCAATACTTGATTAATGCTTTTATCGTTATCGTTGTGGTGTGGTCCTTTCTACGCACTATAAATAGCCCCGTGCTCTTTCCTTCTGCTTCTCGCTTTTGCGCATTCTTCGGAATCGCACGACCGAAGACACATCCTCGCCTGCCTTCCTCCGCGAGGACCAGATTCCTCAGCCTGCCTTACAACAACCTGCTACCGCTCTAGCTCAACACTCCATGAGAGACCGCGGCTTCCTATTCGAGGCCTTGCCCGCGCGCTCTTAGATCTTTCTTAGAATTCTGGGAACATCATTTTACGGTTTTCACTGTTAATTACGGGAACTTACCGTTAACCATTTAACAGGTTATTAGTGTAGCATTTTCAGTTTTTTTTCTGTTAAAATCACAGTCATTTTTTTACAGTATAATCAAAATAGCTCAACTTTCAGTTTGATTTAGATTAATAGGAATGCACAATGAAAAAACATGATTTTTTAAAAATTGTTAAAAACAAAGTTATCTGTTTTTGCAAATGATCTCTTCATACTGAGAACAAATTTTAGAATTATATCTTTATCATTATCTTCATAGTTAGTGTTCTTGGCGTGAATAGGCCTTAAAGGTAGTTGAGAAGTCTGGTAGAGATAGCCATGAATCAGTCAAAGTCCAGTATTTGTACAGAAATGTAGTTTACAGAGAGGTCTTTGTATTTTATAGAGGACACAAGTGGATGGTAGAGAAATGACACAGAAGTTTTCACATGTTTGTGCATGAAGCGTCTGACACAGCCTTGAATTGATACTGCGCACAGATCCAGATGGAAGGCTGCTCTATTGATTTCTGAGTTTTTTCTGCATGTACGCATGCATGGCTGGCCTTGCTAACCCTCTTTGGATGAGTTTGTGTTGGAAATGCATCAATCCGTCAGTCCCCTGGAACAAAAGCAATGGTTTTTGGTTACAGTGCAGCGGGTAACAACTCACAGTGATCCAGTAATGGCTCATTGTTCTGCGCTATTCTGCAAATGATCTTCACAGAGCTGCTGATATAAAGCATCGCTCCCCACATCTCCTAAGAGACTGTGGAAATGTTATGGAAAGACTTTATATTCAGCATATTTTGTGATGTTTTGTCTATGCCTGGGAGAGTTGGACTGAAGACGAAAGTTTTACTTTAGCAAGAAAAGTGTTACTGACTAGTTCCTGACTAATCAGGCAGATACATGTTCAGTGGATTCAGATCTCTGTGGACGGTTTCATCAATATTAACTTTGTTTGCTGTTTTAATACATGCTCTTGGTCTGATAATCACAGTTTTTCTTTGTAAACGCTGAGTGAAATGTAATAACCTGCTCCGTTTTTGAAACCCTGTTCCTTTTTGGTTGATGTTATGAATTATTGCATTTTAATCCCTTTTTTCAGTCACATGACTCCATTCTGAGACTGTATATACACATATTTAAGATTTTGGTAATGCCAAAATGTAACAGGGACAAGTTATTACTATTCAAATATTCTGCATGACCATATTCAATACCTGAAATTAACAACTACCTAATAACTATAAAACAGCAGCAAATTAGTAGTTTGAGGTAAAATCCATAGTTAATAGTTAAAATAAAATAAAGTGTAACCAAGATTTTTTTTTATATTTTGAAAAAATAAAAAACACAGTGTTATTGTGAAATAACATTTTGAAACAATTCAACAGTTAAAAGTTAAAAGAACTGTTTAATATCTTAAAATATTTGAAAACATAATTTATTTCTGTAATGGCAAAGCTGATCATCAATATTAAAATCATTTTTGCTGCTTATTTATTTATTTACTTTTTATTTATTTACTTTTTGTGAAACCATAATAAACTACCATTCAGAAGTTTGGGGGAAGTAAAATTTATATATTTTTTAACTAAATTAATACCTTCGTTCAGCAAGGATGCATTAAATTGATCAAAAGTGACTAAAAAACAAACAAACAAACATTTGTAATATTACAAAATATTTTTATTTCAAATAAATGCTATTCATCAAAGAATCCTGAAAAATGCATCAACAAAAATATTAAGCAAGAAAAATATCTAAAATAATAATAATAATAATAATAAAAAAGCTTAATGATTGAGCACCAATACTACAGTATTTGACAAGATATTTTAATAGCAAGTCATTAGAAATGATTTCTAATATTAGAATGATGTGACCCCCAGGACTGGAGTAATGATCCTAAAAATTCAGCTTTGCATCGCAGGAATTAATTACATTTTAAAAATATTCAAACAGAAAGCAGTTTATTTAGAATGTAATATTATTTCATAATATTACTGTTTTAAATTTATTTTTGATTAAATAAATGCAGCCTTGGTGAGCATGATTCCAAATAACGTTTTTCTCATTGAATATCCTCTTACACATTCAGATTTGTCAGATTATAGAAGTAAAAGTAAAACTAACATTCAGTTCAATAGTTACACATTTTTCTGTTTTTATGTGTCAAGTGCAAGTCTAGTCCGGTCTCCTGCCAATTACTCTTCTTTCTGTGTTGTCGTAGAGGAAGCGACAGCGGTCATAACACTCTTCCTTCCTGCCACTCTCTTCATAGGTGTTGTTTCAGGCTTGTGCTCTTCCGCCTGGAAAGCATTGATTAATAATGGATGTGTTTGTGCTGGGGTCTCGTGTACGGACGGTGTCACCCTGCCACATGTGCGCACAAACCCACAAGGGCTTAACAGGGCATCTCTCTTTTACAATTCCTCCAGCTGTGAGACCAGCTCATGGTGTGAAGAGATGCTGGATTATGAGTGGCTTACTTGTGCCTCGGGGGACGGCAGGGACACGGTGTACATGTGCATGTGTGAAGAGTGTGAATTATGGGGGAGTTTGAGAGGATTGATGCCTCACAATGGAAGTCAGAACGAAATATACTTATGATCTGGCTTAGGTCTGTAGTAGAGCTGTGAGATTTATTGGATCTTTACAATATAGTCGCAGTGATTTGACAACATTGTTAAAGTGATTTTTATTTGGCCATCAAGTTTGTAGAAGTGCGAATGATCATCAGACTAGTTTTACTATGTTTTTCTCTCGTGTGAGTTAGGACAGATGTTTTTATAGGATGTCTTTTCTGTGTTAAAGATGCATTTCAGTGAATCGATTCAAGTACTGTTGCATTTTTTTTGTATTAACTTTTTGGTAGATTTCTTTGTTACTTGAAAAAATGAAAAAAAAAAATATATATATATATATATATATATTTAAAAAAATTAAACTGATTTAAGTTTTACTTTTAATTTAGTTTATCTAGATGTAGAAAAGTAGCTAAAACTTAAAATGAATAAAAACTACATCAAAAAAACAAAATTACTGAAACTTAAAGAAAATTCAGATAAACTGCCAAATATAAATAAAAATGATCTAAACTATTAATACAATTATAGTAATATTACAATTATACTAAAATAACACTGTTGCATATAAATGAAAATAATCAAATATTATTCTTCTAGATATAAAAAGAGTTTAAAACATGCTTTGGTAAACATTAGAACATAATTGCATCGTTTCCCTCCCATTTTCTGTAGTACTTCCTTGAATAAGCTATTTCACATAACAGGAGTTATGCATACATATAGTCACAAGACAAAATAAAATATAAAAAATAAAAATAAAAATTGACACAAATGACCCCATTCCAAAGTTTGTGTATGCTTGTTTCTTAATGTGTGTATTTATGTGAATTATCAGTTTCTGTGTTATAGTAGTTACAGTATATAGTAGTTGTGATAGTAGTGATTTTTTCTGAGCAGTTGAACAGCCCACTGTTCTTGAAAAATCATGCAGTTTTTCAGCAGCATCTGCATACAGTATTTGACCCATTTTGACATCCATGATTTCACACTGAAGACCTAAAAGAGCAGGGCGTGAAAACTTTTGGAACTGCATGATCAGGGTAAATAGCACTTGTTTTGTCTTCTGGGAAACATTTAAATAATTTCTGTGACTTCTGAAAGACAGTACTGAATGAAATAAGAAGGTTAGGCAAAAAGCACACCTCATCATCCTTTTCAAAAGTTTTCACCCCCAGATGTGTAATACGGCCAATCGTGTTGCATCTTTTGAGCATCAGTGAACGTTTGAAGCTTTTGTAATAGTTGTGTATGAATCCTTCAAGTGTCGTCAGTGTGAAAAGATGGATCTCAATAATATAGGCACTTTTGGACCATTGCATTGTGCATGTGTGTACTACTTTCTTTGAGACGCAGTCTGCATTTATTGATTTGTGAGACTCCAGCCATGGGAGATGTTTAAATTGACATGAAACATTGTAAACACTTTTCTTGTCATCTGTAGAGATGAACAATTATAACATGAGTCACAAATGATGATGTTCTTCGACTCAGGAGTAAATGATTTCAGTGCTCTGATGTATTGACTGTTACCGTGTCTTGTTTGCTAATCCTCTGAAATGAATATTTCACCTGAATATTGTGGGATCAGCAATAATAAACCCACACTAGACTTTGAATTTCACATCAGATAATGCAAACGGGGCAGCAGTTTTCCCACTTGTGCAAGTCAAAAGCTATAAATGTCACTCGAAAGAAAGATTTATATTGCGAGTCGTATGACTGGATGAAAGCTTTTGCCTGCTCCATTAGATCCTAATCACTTTTTTGCTGCAATTAATTTTTGCCCGTCTCTCTTGCATTATGCTAAATTGTTTCTCTTATTGTGAAGAAATGATTCAAACGGCCCTCTAATCGATGATTGCATAAAGACTGTTTCTTAAAAAGACTGTATGGGTTGTAGTTTAGAGCATGTGATTGAAAAGTATTATTGTCAGGCCTATAATTCTGTTCTAGCTGGTTGATGAATGACTGAGCGCTGTTAACAATGCTCGCTATAACTCTTGCGCTCCTTCCACAGCTGTCATATTGTGCCACATTATATAGATTTACACCTTGCTGTATGTTGCCTTTGTTAAACATGGTTCAGGTACAGAGTTTCTCCTCAAATGAACCTCCAGTTAAAGGTGGACTCATTTTTCCACTTTCCACAAAGCAAAGTTTGTCTTTATATTATTTATATACTTGTTATTTTTCACAAATTTGTTTAAAAAATATAGACTTGCATGAGATGGATTCTCCTATCGGTGCCTTACAGCGGGACTCATCCTTTAAAAAAATTGTTTTGGCCCTGAGGAAAAAATGAAAATTTGATTTATGCCACATGTTTTAAATTAAGTGTCAGAAGCAAAATATATTTGGTATTAACATGAACATTTCTTTACAAGGTGGTTTGATAATAATGTTTATTTCAAGATTTTTTTAAAAAGGTTTAAAATTAAAATTACATACTGTATAGAACAACTGATCAGCATAATTTTATAAAGAAATATTTTCTCTAAAATTTTGGCTAAGTATTTGTATGACAAAATAATTAAATTAATAAATAATTGTTGAAAACATACAGTATAGTACATTTAAACAATTGCAAGAAGCAATGCATCAGAAGAGTTTAGTATTATTTTAGTGCTGTCAAACGAGTCATTGCATCATTTTTTTAAGCATAATATATGTATGTGTACTCGGGGGCGTCGAAGTTGGGTGAAATATGGGACTAAATTACCAGGGCCCGAAGTGGGGGGAGGGCCCCTGAGGAGTGAACTTTTATTTTCCTTTAAATATAATTTTAAGATCACAATAAATGTTGTTAACTAATGTAAATGCTAATATTTTGGGTAA
>JAUMHE010000068.1:19264251-19278268 GCA_032359235.1 Enteromius mattozi | reverse complement strand
GTTGTGAACCTCGAGCTTACGGGGGCCCATGGCCACTGCTTGTGCATAGGGCCCAGAATTTGGTGCTACGCCCCTGTGTGTACTATATATAAATACACACAGTATATATTTAAAAAATAGTTACATGTTAATATATGTATACATTTATATCAATATATTTTATATATAAATATATTTAATATGTAAACATGACATATATTTCTAAAATATATACATGCATGTGTTTGTATTTATATATAAATAATAAATATACACAGTACTCCCTCATATATTATGTAAACAAAAATTTTTGAAATCATTTGAAAACACCATATTTATACACTATTATAGTGTTTATTATTATTTAGAATTTTTATATTTGAAGTTATTAATTGTAATGATTTTATGTGCATAGTATGTTTTTATATTTCTGTTTAGCTTTTAGCTTTCTTTATAGTACTTTAACTTCCTTTCTTTTTAATTTAATTACACACACATATAAATAGAGAGAAAGAGAGAAATTTAGTTTAAAATTCAGTCATTTTTAAAATTCAATTTTTCCAGTGTTTTTGTGCCATCCATGTTGCGTTTTTAAAAGAGTCTGGCTAGTTTGAATTTTAAAACACATTGAAACAAAAAAAGACATACTAATCCACACGCTAAATTGGTCTGTGAAGCAAGCAATAGGCGATTTAGCCCACCCATAACATTGTGTTTTTTGTGATATATACTGTACATGCATTGTACTATTTTTGTAATATATATATGCATTCATACTGCATTTAACCTTTTTTTTTTCTTTTTCTTCCAGCTCCATGTGGAAGCCGGTCGACGGGTTCAGAGGGCACTATTCTGTCCCCAAACTACCCTCGCAACTACACCACTGGCCAGTCCTGTGTGTATGAGATCTCAGTGCCAGGAGAGTTCGGTAAGAAAAACACTTCCAACCTCTCCGCAAATGAATATAAGTGATCGTCAAGGCTTATTGATAGCAGACTCTATATACTGCTATTGAACAGAACATGCATGTGCCGCCGTGAAAAGAACCCTTTCAGTGAGGAAAAGAAGACGGAAATTGAGAGGGAAAATTCTTTTTCTTTTCATTTCTAAGAATTGCTGTTCCTGTAATTGAATAGGTGCAGTAGCCACAAATGAAATGTGCATTTGTGTATGTTTCTGCAGCAATGCCAGAAATCCTTTACTCTTAATGGGTTTCTAAAATCAAAATCCAGCAACTTTTTGCAGACCGCCCCTTGAGTCATTTTGCCAAACATCAGGGGTGTCAGTGCGGCCCAGCAGGATCAGAACTTCTAAAAATGGTTTGGTTTGGAAAAGTCTCTAGGGTAACTGAGATCATGTTTGGAGCTTGAATCCTCACATCAGAGCCTTATTTATCAGAGCCTAATTTTTTATGCATGTACGCACTTTATTTATTTAGTTTTTGCTTGTAACAAACAATGTTGACTGTGCACAGCAAGATACCAAACCATCCAGAAACAAACAAGGGAAATGCTTTGGTGACCTTACATGAACTGCAGAAACTTCAACTCTCAAGACTTATACGGAGCTTTAACTATGATTGTTTTTGTTGTTCTATAGTGTTCTGTAGCTGTGGGCCACAACAAATGACACTTTATTGTACGTTGACCAGCCTGTGAAAGGTTCAGGGCTGAAATGAAACCTTGAGATGAGACGCAATTGATCAGGATCTTCAAGTGCAACTTTTTTTGTGTGACTCTAAAGTTGCTGAAGTTAGACAGCCAGCGTTTCCATTGTGATGTATGAGACTGTCTATTGTGGCGTCCACAAGTCTGACCGCTTTAAAAATGTGAGATGTTTTTGTGTAAACCTCAAAATAAACAATCAAATGTTCTAAACTCTGAGCCTGTTTTGGGCTCAGTTAAAAAGTGCCATACTTTATAGCTCAAATTAAATTGTTTCCCCTATCATTGATCGATTTTACAACACTAACACTGTTATTTCTGCAATATTATTAAGTCTTAAATGTGACTAGTGATCATGTAAAAATATATATATATATATTTACTTTTTTTTTCTTATACTTAAATAAGCAATGTCATACAAGTGGCAGTGCCATATGGCTTTGATATACTGTATCACAATATGCTGATATACAGCCATATGACACTGTTACGAGTGTGATACTGTGTTTATACAACAGTTTGAGGCACAAGTGTGTAAAAACCCTCTTTTGTGCAGAACTACTTCCTTCCACCACGGATTCAGAGGCCAGTTAACATAAACTTAGCCATAATGTTAAGACTGTGTTTTAAGAACTAGTTTGCTCAACTAGCAGTTGCCAAGGGGTCAGTCTTACTTTTATAATACAGATAAGTACAATCTACCTTTTCATAAACAAATTTAAAAAGTTATAACTGTATAACTTTACAGTTTATGCAAATGGCCCCTGATCTCAGGTTGACAGTTTAAAGCTGAGCCCAGGCCTCCATTACTATTTTGAAAATGTCACTTTAGTGTAGTAATAAAAGAATGAGAGTTAATGACTATCCTAGAACAACATGGTAAAACATGCTAAACATGTCAACAACATGCTAATTATGCTGAAACATGCTAATCATGCTGAAACCCTGTTGAAAAAAAAACAAAAACAGCATATGCTGGTTAGGTTTTGAAGCTGGGATGCTGGTTTGAGCTGGTTTAAGCTGGTCCTTTGCTGGCTTCTTAGCTGGTAATGTGCTGGTCCTAAGCTAAGACCAGCAAAGGACCAGCTTAAACCAGCATCCCAGCTTCAAAACATACCTAGTTAAGGTTAATCATGTTGGAAACATGCTAGCAACATGTTAATTGTGCTAAAACATGCTGACAACATACTAGAAACATGCTTAGCAACATGCTAGCAAATAAACTAATCCTTTCAGAAACATGTTAGAAACATGCTAGCTAGGGTAGTGACAGATAGATTAGATAGGTGTTATAACGCCCCGCGTCTAAGGTACGTTAAGGGCACAATACAAAGAACGATTGTGGTGCTGGATTCCTAAATCACTCCGGTCAGGGACCGATACAAGCACACCAGTGGAATACAAAAAAAAGATGTTTATTAGGAATTAGACGTGGAACATAGAGAGCATCTCTTCGGGGTGGCCACAGGCCAAAATAACAAACAAAAGGAACCTAAAAAGAAAAGAAAAGCAAAAAACTAAATAACCTGATTACGTTGAAAGAAATAAAAATACAGCCAGCTTACCTAACTGCCTAATCAAAAACAAAGCCCAAAAGATTTACACAAAAGAAAAAAGGCAGGACACCCCTTTGCTCAGTTCCATGAGGTGTAATAATTTTAACAGGTCATAAAAGCTAACTTTCAGCCACGACATTAGTATTAGACATTGGTTTGGCCGCTGGCCGGAGGAGGAAACCAGGATCTCAGAACTCGAACATGTTTGCACCAACAATGAGCTCGCCGGCTGCTTACGACCGGCTTCCTTTAGAGGGCCCCGCCTTAGTCGAGTGACCAATAGCACACCAACACCCCAGCGTCATTCAACCTATGAGAGGGAAAGGGAAATAGAAGGAAGCGACAGTTCAATTCGGGAAAATATCAAAAGGAAACAATTATTCTCGTAACAGGTGTTAATAACATGTTTGCTAGCATGGTTTAACACATTGCAAACATGAGTTATTAACACTTCCATATTGCCTAAAATGTCCAGATTTTGGCTTTTTTCCCACCCTGTTTCCATACTTGCTGAAGGTAATGATCAAAAAGTAGTTCAACCAATAACATTGAGACAATGTTTGGTCATCCTACGTTAACAGTGTGTTAAATCACTTATCAACACTTGTTATCAACACCTATCTAATCTATCTAAACTTATATGCATTAACAATTGCTTCAAACTTTCAAGGCTAGGCTTCTCAAGCCAGCTTCAAAGTTTGTTCATAAATTTTTCTCATCTAGTTTATTACAATTTAATTCATAATCATATATTATTTTATTCTTTTTTTTTTTTTAATATGAAAGCATTTTTCTAGTTATTACAGACATTTTGGACCCTGCATCTAATTCCATGCACTTGCTTTTTAAGGACTGTTGCATTTAAGGCTGTTTTTGGCTTTTGGTTTGTTTGGTCTGTAGCTGAGTTAGATATTGCCTGTCATACTGTAATATTTGGTTCTGAAGCGCGTTACGATTTCATCATCAGTGTGTGTACCACTGGGAATTTTAGTGGCAGCTGTTTACCACTTTAGCAAGGGACTGTGAGAAGAAGATGTTTTTGTTACTTTGTTGATGCTTTTTTACTGCCAAAACTTTAGATGTGCAAAAGAAAAAAAACCCAAAAAAGCAAATACAAATGCAAGCAGCAATGAGAAAATAATTGGCAGCACACAGTATATGTAAAAAATTGCGATTAATTTTTCAAGTTCTTTGATATCAGTTTCAAACTTTACATGAACTGTCCATGAGGACAAGGGTTTGCGGCAAAAACTGTAATGTGAAAAGACACATCCTAAAATTAATTTGGCTTAACAGGAATCCGAATGGCCCGTCTTTCATGTGTTTTATCAATTTCAAACTCACTCAGTTTGCAGAAGTTTATATTATATTAATAAGTCTGTTTTAACTCGACTAAATGTTTTCCTGTGAATGCTTGTAAAATGAGGGAACCATGCCGTGGGGCGTCTGACTTGATTATAAATGTGTTCTGATTAAATGTAACTGTCTGTAGGAAGAGAGACACAGAATAGAGAACACCAAGCACTGAAGGTCTTCCTAAAATATCACATCAAACAGGACTTGAAGTTCTCAGCTCTTCAAAAAAAAACCTCTGATCTTAGAGTTTTAGATGGTTTCATCCTCAGTTTCAAAGTAGAATGTGGTCACTGACTTTCACTTTTAGAGTTATTTATATATATTTATATTTTTAGAGTTTAAGGACACTGCCTTATAAATTTGACAAATATTTAATGCAAATAATTCCACCACAGTACATTGTTTTACTTCGACTTAAATGAGTTCAATGAAATGGTCAAACTTGTCATCATTCAAAGACACTGATATCCGGTCAGCAGCACTTTGGGTTCATGAACTGCAACAAAATGAAGAGGTGAGAATCAGTGGTTTTGCTTAGAAATTCATAGATTTGTTCTTCTGACTGAATCAATAAGTGTTTTTTTAGGGTCCTAACCATGCACGTTTGCAGCAATTTGTCTTTCCGCACTGATTGTGAAAATTCTGAATAATTTGTAACAATCACAGCCAATCAGAATATATTTGACGAATATATTTTAAGTGGGCGGTACTTGTTGGCACGTTGTCAAAGAAAGAGTGATTGAAAAAAATGTTGTGCTGCTTTTGTTAACACATTATTGGAGAACAATAAGATGATGGTGCATTAACTTTGGGATATTTTCTTCTCTGAACAGAACTGTCATAAGAATTTATTCTCATTTAAGCTCGTCAGTTATACAGGACCTTTTGAACGGAATAATAAGGCCATTCTCTGTTTCTTTGGCCAGCTTTTAATGTTTAATTATTCTGTCACAAATAATAAATCCAGGCATTTTTTAAATAGCATCTGTCTTTTGAGAGCAAAACTGAATTATTCACAGCTGCCAAACGAGCGCCTTAGGCATGAATTGTACATATTAGACTCCAGCGTGCATGTTTATAGAAAGTTGTCGACCAACCGTACATTGTGCATCTGGGCAGTACGGCAGAAAATCTGTTCCCGTTGTACCGGAGTCCCTCAGTGTTTCCAGCGTATGAGAAATCTTGGCAGCGTCATGAGAGCTACTACATTAGGAACTCTATTAGATTTATGTAAACCGCAGCAGACAGCTTCGTGCTTCATGCAGTGCCCTAGTCTTTTTATGCCAATCACAATGTCTTCGATGTATAGTTGCATTGCTCAAGCTAATCCCAACTTGCTCCCTGTCAACAGGCCAAATTCACACCCCCTTAAACTGGTGGCAGATGTTCCAGAGAGCGTGAGCGCAAAAATCTGGCCCAGAGGACATGTGGATCATCCCGGTACGGGGGCTGTGTGCATGAGCCCGCGGGCCTGTGTCATATCAAACAGAGGCGAACGACTGCAACCGCCCACGTGCTTAGCTGTGCATTCAACAAAGCCGACGTACACTCGATCGCGCGAACGCGTTCATTTCCACATCTGAGTGGAGACATCGGTCATTCATGATTGTTGCACCTCTCCAACTCGAGCCGAACTACAGGTTAATGCAATTAACAGGAAAGCCAGTATTAAAGAACCGAGCTCTGAATAAATATTAAAAGGCACCTATTGAATCTGCAGAGTTGCAAAGCACAAATTATACATTCAAGCACTATAGTGTCAGAAAGATTGTATTTACGATTTACGAATGAACAAAACCATAACAATTCAGCGAGAAAATATAGGAAACACCATAACACTTTACAATAGGGTTCATTAATTAGCTACATTTTTAACATGTACAATGAATGAACAATACTTCTACAGCATCTTAATATTATCTTCAGCATTTACTAATGCATTATTAAAATCAAATGCTCTGTTTGTTAACATTAGTTAATGCACCGTGAACTAACACAAACAAACAATGAACCACTGTATTTTTATTACCTGACAAAGATTAATAACTTGTGTGTAATAAATGTAGACTTCATTGTTCGTTCATGTTAATTAATACATTAACTTATGTTAACAAATGACACCTTATAGTAAAGTGTTACCAGAAACACAATAGATATCATCTGTATTGATGATAATTTTGTTTAAGTTAGTTATTTGTTGTATTGTACAATTACAATTATGATATTGTATAACAATGCAGTTTGCAGAAACTTCATAAACTGAATAATAACATTAGCCAAAACACACTTGATGAGCATTTTTTATACAGCGTTTTGTAGAAGTAGAGTAGAAGAAAAAAAAAATGCTGACAAGGTGTGCTGCCATCTTTCTTCAACCAAAGTACTTTGAACGCACCTCACAATTACAACTTCACAACTTAATATTGAGAACTTGAACTCATCAAAAGTCAACACCAACATCTGTTCAACAGAAAACACTGTAAAGGTTGTTACAAGAGAATGCTTTTTCTTTCTAATTTAAAATTTCAGATTCAGTTCCATGTGTCACTTACTTCACATTTAATTTGTGAGGTCTAGAAGCAGTTTCTGAGGCAAGATTTCTTTTTACAGTGTTTTTTTTTTTTTCAGTGTGCTTGCCTGAAACGTTTTAGAAATATTTTTAACTCATAAAATTCTGGGATATTTCACAAATAATTGCAAATAAGGCAAGGAACACATTTTATTAAATGTTGAGTTTAGAAGTAGAAAGACTGAAAAAGACTGAAAAACATCCTGTATTTATTTATTTTTAAAAAATATTTTGAGATGCACTTGATGAAGCCAATTATGTTCATTTTCAGGCACATGCTCTAAAGTGGCTGACCAATCACAATAGACTGAACCAGCTGACCAATCAGCTGAACTGGGCTTTTCAGAAAGTCCTGATTGATCGTGAGCTTATGCGCCTCAGTTTTGGAGTGAACATCGCCTACGATTAGACAATTCAAGAAGAAATACAAAACCTGTGAAGGAACACAAGCTGATAAAATCCAAGATTAAAGCATAAAATAAGATTTACAAGAGATTTTTCTAATAAAGGCTTGATTTTCAGCTCAGCACAAGAGTTAGTAAGACAGTAACTAAAACAGAGGGAAAAGAGGTGCTGCAGCAATGAAGATTATAAGATAAATGTTTTTTTTTCTCTCTCTCTCTCTTAATCATGTAAATGTATTCTAGCAGAGCCCAAAAATGAAATTATGAACTTTTAAATGAGCATAATATGGGTACTTTAAACCGACGTGGCCAGCAGTCAGAATAAGAGCAGAAGAGCATGTAAAGCATTAACTCTCGAGTTGTTTTAGTGTGAAACTTTCCCTTCATTGTCGTCGGGGTTTGTGAACATTGCCTGTGGCTAGCCTGGTGGGTTAGTAGCGGGGAACATGCTGAGAAGAATCGTACTCCAGAGAGATGAGTCACAAGTTTTAACTGCTGCAATATGACTTTCAGCTCTCCGCCGCTTTGCTAGCACAAATGTTTGTCGTTGTTGTTGTTACTGTCTGTTGCGCCGCCTTGAATAATTGACAGAGTTTGTTTCAAAGCGGTGGGAGTTTATATCCATGTTTTCTGTGAGCATTTGAAGTTCTGTAGTGTGCTAGTGTTAAGACGTAGCACCGGCTCTCCCTGTGGATGCGGATGCAGTTTGAGCTCCAGGCCCTTTTCTTTCTTCCCTTCATTGTCTCGTGGAGGTCTAGTTAGCCTCTAATCCACCTGCTCGCTCTCTGTTGTTGAAGGAGTGTATGGTGTTGACCTTATTTTGGCAGTTTTTTTTCTCACTGTACAGGAAATAATGTGGATAATATGATGGGCAATTTTGCAGTAATTTAACCTTGAATGTACGTATTAATCATAGACTTGCATAAGACTTCATACTTACCGCTGTAAATAGAGTGCAGATGGGTTCCTGGAAGTATAATACCATTTATTCTGTCTGTAGAGGAAGTGGCTTTTGGACAGCGTTTAAACCTTTCAAGACAAATCTAAGCTGTAAGCTGTCATGTTTACAGTAATGTACTAACTTGCTATCATTTTAATTGTTTAACAGTGAAAGTTTAGTGTTTAATTTTTTAATTTTTATTTTTTTTTGTTAGTTTTCCACTCTGTAATTAGTACATGAACAATTATTATTGTTGTTGTTATGAATTTATTTGCTTCTGTTTTTCTACTCATGTGTGTGTGTATATATATATGTATGTATACTGTATATATACACTGTAAAAACAAAAAAAAAATTACAGAGTAAAACTGGCAGCTGTGGTTGCCAGAATTCTACCATAAAAAATACAGTAACAACGGGTTTTACAGTTTTAAGTTAAATTTACAGTTAAATACCGTAATTTCATTAACGGATAGAATGTTAATATACCAATCTATTAAAGTACTGAAGTCTGCTTTTTACCTTTGAAATACACTGATAAGCACCAAATGCAGGCGGTGATGAGAAAGTCACGTCCATCACAAGCCGCTTTTTAATATGAACGTATGTAGAAGATGCTTAGTGTCATTCACACACAAACACTAAGTGACGTTTTGCTAAAAACTAGTTTCGGGAGGAGCGTGTACGAAATCAACCGTGGCTGGCACCGCATTATCAAATAAATCTCCTCATCTCACCTGCCCAATCAGATCCATCCTACCCACTATAAATAACCTCCTTTCCTTCCCTTCCGCATCTCGTCTTTCGTTCATCCCTCCTCCGCCCCTTCTCTTCTGTTCTCCGCCCATTCTCGCGCCTTCCTTCACGGGGGGCACGCAGGGTCTGAGCCGGACGCCAAGCTCTGCCCTCGCTAGGGTTCAAATCACTAGGGCTCGGAGTCCGCCGCCCTCACGGCACGCCCCCCCAACAGCATGCCAAATTCGCTTAATATCAATTAATATTACTGTGAGGAAGCGCAAACTCGTGAAACACCATCATGGAAAGACTCATTAAAATAAAACATGCAATAAAAATTTCTTTAACAACATCAGATGTAACATACAACCCTAATAAACATAACTGATAAGAAAAACTAAGAAGAAAGATAAAAGTAAAACAAAATTCTACTGTCTATAGTTTTAATGTACTAATATCATCATTACTGTTTACTTGTAATTTGTGTACTTTTAGAATTTATAAAATATTTTCCAGCTCAGCTTTCTGAAATGCTACAGAAAGAAATGAATGGGTTAGACCAAGGCAGCTGAAGAAGTAGTTTCTTTTGTTAGTCCTTCATCTTAGACAGCAGATTTTGCCTGAAAAGAAACCTCTCTGAGAGCCACCGCTGATTTATTTGTTCGCTGGTCTAACACACAATCGCCCAGCACTATAAAAGCCTGGAGGCACAGTTAGATTGGTAAGGACAAGAACAGCCCATTACACTTCTAGATCACAATGGTGACCTCAGCTGTAAAGATGTCTGCTAGATTTGGTTTAATGGTCTTTGCTTTCCTTGTCGAGAAAGAAGGAGGTTGCCTAGCCAACGACAGTGTCATTTCCTTTACTTAATAAACCATTAAAAGTTGACGAGGCCCTGAGATGTTTGAGTCTTCTTGTTAATGTCGAGCTCAGATCATTTTGATCGGTCCTGCATTGCGTTTCATTTCCCAGTCCTCAGGGGACGGTAATGTCCAACCAGACGGCATGTGTGACCTCCACACGGAGCATGTGGGGAATAATGTTACTTATTTAACATTGTGTGAAGATCAAACACCACATGGTTCTTGTATAACAAACAACAGAAGAGCCAATTAGTCAGCAGCCTTTGTGTCTGTCAGAATTAATCGTGCAGTGAATGCGTGATATTGATTTGTTGACTAATATTCTGTACCTGCATTATAATAAGATTGGATAAGCTTGCCAAACCACATGCCCGAAAGGGACTTTGGCATCTCATTCGCTTTAATATTAATTCCAGGAGTCGTGCGCTCCCACTGAGGGCTTGTTATTGACTGCTGATAATAGAGGTGGCTGCAAAAGAAGCTGATATATGAGGTGTAATTAGTAAAAACACAATGCATCAACTAGTTTGTCTCTTCACAGTGAACATGTGTGACAGCTGATCAAATGGTGATTAATGTTTAACATTCAGTTATGAAAGGCTAGATTTTGAATCGGTAAGATACTGTTAAAAATGTTAATGTGGCTAATAATGCTGACAGTTTTCATTTGTAAGCCATGTTATTTGGCAGTGTAATTTATAATTACATGTCTGTAATATGTAAGCTGTTACATACATGCATGCATAAATTAATCTATAAATAAGATTACAATAACACTTGAAACTGCTAACTTATCATAGTGCAAAGAATAAAAAAAAAACTATGATAATGTGTATCATTAATTAAATATATTTATTTATTTGCCAATTTTTTATTATTGAAAAATAAAATGATACTTTGTTGCTCAACTATGTTTTTTAGAACTGTAGTAACTCCATAGACCTGATATCTAAATTTATACATATCGGAGATGAGCATATATAAAAATATACCAAATTGAAATATTCATAAAAATAAGGAAAATAGTTGTGTAAAAATATTTAAGCAAACGTTAAATACTGGATGATGGTTATTTATACGATAGCTAAGATGTGTCTCATGAATATTAATTAGTTTCATGACTGGGCACTCCAGGAAGTTCACCTAGCAGTGTTGAACATCACCATATTAATATTCATAAGACAAAGCTATGGGAATGTCATTAACATTCTAAGTGAACTTTTTTGGGGTTTTTTTTTATAACTTTGCGGCCAGTGGATGATAAAATGTGTAAAATATCCCAGACCTGCTTTGGAGTAGAGACCTTCTGCCATTGCAACATAGAATTGAATATAGGATATGTTTACACACACTGAATTTTTATTGACACTTTTTTGTTACTAATTTGTTCATGAAATGCAATGCTGAATTTTCTTGATTTCATGATCCTTTAGAAATTGTTCGCTCATTTGCTTCCAAGAAACATCTCTTGTTATTATCAGTGTTAAAAACATATACAAATGAAAACATTCATTTTAAATTGCAGCCTCTGTGAGCAGAAGGGAATACACACACACGTTATTTATATATATATATACAGTATATTAGTTTAGTATACATCTTAGTTTTTCTTTTCACATTATGGAAAGTTACACAATTTTTTATACAGGTGTTTTTAACTTGAATTTTGAATTTGCATTTATTTTAGGGTTGTTAGTAAAATAATGTCACTATAATAAGCTGCCAGTACTTTCTGTTATTTCACAAATGTATTGCTTCCAGTCCTATACTGTGTTTTGTTGACTGTTTGTTTGCTTTACCTCCTCAGGTTAACGTCATATATTGCTGACTTAATATGTTTCAAACAAAACAAATGTGCAACTACCATATCTCGTCTAATTACAGAAAATATATTTCTTTCAAAAACCTGAAAGTAAAAAGAGCAAGCAAGTTTGACTGTGAATTATTCATAGGAAATGCCAGACATATGGCTGTGTTTTTCTCACCTTGTGCTCTGGCATTCTATAGTGTTTTATCATCTGTCTAATGTACGGTGATTGCCTGAAGGCAGACTCTGTTGTGAGGCCCTCGGGCGAACCAGATTCACTTAGTCTCTTTAGAGTTTGAGTATCGACTCCTTCTGGTTTATAGCTTTATTTAGAGTTGCAATATTAATTTATTGCATTTCCCTGCAGAAGTTTGAATCTCTTGTAAGGGCTTTTGTGCTGTGACTTCGGTAGAGTTGGTTACTGCTAAATTCAATAAATGATGATTGTGTTGGGAGCACTGCTATAAGGGGGACAGAAATATGAGCTATATTGTTGAAGGTGTCATATACTGGAAGTTTTATTAGCTCTAGGACTACTTGTTTTATCCGAGGGCCATAAGGGACAACACCATTTCTGTTATGCCTTCAACCCATACAAAAGTACCGTCACAAATGAGATTTCTAATATATCAGTTCCATTTCTGAATCCATGAATAGTATTGCTAATAGTATATGCATGCTATTTGGTTATTTATTTATTGTTTTACGTCAAGTAAAATAAGTATATCATACATTCAGAGGTGGGTAGTAACGAGTTACATTTACTTCGTTACATTTACTTGAATACGTTTTTTGGGTAACTAATACTTTTAGAGTATATTTAAAGATTTTAAAGACTTTTACTCTTACTCAAGTAAATTTATAATGAAAAAACTGTACTTTTACTTCGTTACTGTGGGTGAAGCTCCTCTCGTTACTTCATCTTAATGCAAGTTAAATATGCTTCCGTTTATTCCAAACGTGCCGTCTACTTTTCTCTGGGTGATGAATGATGCCCATTCGCAAAATAATTCATTCTATTGAGTCAGTTCTGTTCAAATGCTTGATCAAACCAAAGTTCAAACCAGTTGGCAAACCAGTGAACTGGTTTACGAATCAGTTTGATTGATTCATTCAGTTCCCTGCTGCACACGCTGATTCGTCTGAAGCAGTTCTCACTCATAGTTGTAACAGTGCGTTTAAGAACATGAAACGCATTGAAGACATGGCTTTGGATCTACAGTCAAATCTGGATTGCTATTGTTTGCTAGCTATGAAGATCTTAGATGAACACCTTGTGTGCTGTCTACAGTTCCACAGGTATACAGTAGTCAAAACCTTTCATCAAAGTTGTCTCAAAACCAAAAACAATACCCATTCTTGTCTTAGGACAACTTTGATGAAATTTTTTATGATCCACTTCAAATGTTGACTACTATAGATACGTTTGATTACAGTAAAAGATACCACTACCTTATGCATTAGATACAAAGTTTAGGCGCGCGACCTGTTCCGGAATGCCTTTGCCTAACGTTGGTTAGAAACAATTAATATTTACGCTTACAGAACATTTGTTTGCATTTTGCAGAACAGACGGAAGATCTGTAAATGTGCAATTCGGTCATGTGAGGAGTTTTCACTCTTCTCCGTGTCGGAGGTTATAAAGGTCTATATATAGTCTATAATATAATTAATATATTTTAAAATATTATTTAATTCAGTGATGCAAATCAGAATTTTCATCAGCTGTTACTCCAGTTTTCAGTCATATGATTTCAGAAATCATTCTAATATAATGATTAATGCAGTGATGGAAACAGTTTTGCTTGCTAATATTTTTGTGGAACGTGATATTTTGTTTAGGATTCCTTTCTCAATAGAAAGCAGCAAAGAACAGCAAAATATGGCATGCACTTACTTCAAGAAACAGTATAAACATCATTCAGTGTAAATTGTAAAAAATCATAATTAATAATCGCAATTATATTTTCAAGGGAATAATCAACAATTATGATTTTTATTATTTTCTGGTGTGTATATATGTATATATAAGATAGAGATATTCAGTATATGATCCAAAGTAACTGTCACGATTGGTGTGTGGAGAGATGAAGATCGCAGGAGACGTAGAGTCAAATAAAACAAAGTATTTAATTCCAACC